>WBNM01028566.1:0-10155 GCA_013399055.1 Ramphastos sulfuratus | reverse complement strand
CAACCAAAAAATCAAACCCAAAACAACTTTGGAAAGGAATTTGGGACTCCAGTAGCATTGCAAAGTATTTATTATAGGAAATAATATTTTAGATATATAAAAAAAAAGAAGAAGAAAGTTTATGTCTACATTTTCTATGCTGCTCTCAGGGCAGCCTTTCCTCCCACTAGTAAGTAGTCACTCTCTCTGCCTGCACACATGTAAACTGTTGAACCATTTACTTTAAGCTAATAGAAGTTTGGGTGTGTTTTTTTTTTTTTGTTTAGGAGGAGGGGGGAGTTTGTTGTTTTGTTTTGTTATATTTTAAATTTATTATACTTAAAAAGCTTTTGTAGAAAGATAGGATTCCATTTAAGTAGATACATTACCCTGTGCCTGAAATACATTCCAGCCAGAGTATAATTCAGCAAGTTGATGACAATGCTGGCTCCAAAAGAAAGGAGGAGACCAGATTGGACAAGAATGAGCTAACAGATTGTGCAGCCCAATTCTGTCCCTTTGAGTGTGATATATTGTTTCAAGATGCTCAAAGCCCCATACTTTCTCAAAGCATATCTGTTGGGCTGCTTTTCCCATTTTCACAGAATCCTCATTATTAGGACTCTGTACTCTTTTCAAAGCACGTCAGACTCAGACCATATGCCACTGAATAATGCTTATCAATTGTCTCCAGTGCCCAATAGAAGAAAGATGTTGCCAAACAAAAGCATCGGGAAAGTTAGGAAGGCTTGGACAGAAATAATTACATATTTCACATCTGCTGCAGATGTTAAGTGAAATAAAAAAGCAGCTCCTTGTTAGAGCTAAATGTTAATTTTTTTTTTCTTTACTGCATGCTTTTGGGCTGTAAAAACAACATCTTGTAGGAGGAAGTTGAACTTCTAGCAGGAGGGAAGTAAATAGGAATCATTCTTAGCCACCTTATTTTTGTTCCTGATGTTTAAAGGTAGAGAGAGAGAAAAAAAAAATAATCATCTTATAGAATTATTCTTGTCCTTGAGTATCTTCCTGTTGTTTAAAGGTAGGAAAAAGTCATCTTATAAAATTGTTTTTCTTCTTGGGTACCTTCTTGAGCTTTAAAGGCAGAAAAAAAAATAATCTTATAAAATGATTTTTTCCTGAGCTTTTAAAGGGTGAAAAAAAGATAATCTTATGGAATTATTCTTATTTTTGGGTACCTTCCTGAGTTTTTAAAGGTAGAAAAAAAAAAAATCTTATAGAATTATTCTTATTCTTGGGTACCTTCCTGAGTTTTTAAAGGTAGAAAAAAAATAATCTTATAGAATTAATCTTATTTTTGGGTACCTTCCTGAGCTTTTAGAGGCAGAAAAAAAATAATCTTATGGAATTATTCTTATTCTTGGGTACCTTCCTGAACTTTTAATGGTTAAAAAAAAAAATCTTATAAAATTATTCTTATCCTTGGGTACCTTCCTGATCTTTTAAAAGTACAAAAAAGAACCTTATAGAATTATTCATATTCTTGGGTACCTTCCTAGGCTTTTAGAGGCAGAAAAAAATAATCTTATGCAATTATTCTTATTCCTGGGTACCTTCCTGATCTTTTAAAAGTACAAAAAAGAACCTTATAGAATTATTCATATTCTTGGGTACCTTCCTAGGCTTTTAGAGGCAGAAAAAAATAATCTTATGCAATTATTCTTATTCCTGGGTACCTTCCTGATCTTTTAAAGGCACAAACAAATAATCTTACAGAATTATTTTTCTTCTAGGGTACCTCTGTCATGTTTGAAGGCAGAAACAAATAATGTTACAGAACTATTCTTATTCTTGGGTACCTCCCTGATCTTTTAAAGGCAGAAAAAAAGAAATCACCTTACAGAATTATATTTTTTGTTCTTGAGCACCTTTGTGAAGTTTAAAGGCAGGAAAAAAGAAAATATCACCTCACAGAATTATTTTTGTTCTTTGGTACCTTCTTAATCTTTTAAAGGTAGAAAAAAAATCATCTTGTGAAATGATTTCTGTTCTTGGCTACCTTCCTGATCTTTAAAGGCAAACCAAAATCATCTTCTAAAATGATTTCTGATGAAGAGTGGAACTTATCCTTGTACTCCAGAACTTTCCCACATGAACAAAATGCCTAAAAGAGCTCAATAAGAAACATTAAAAAAAAAAAATCTAATTTTCTCTAAAAGACAGCAATATTGGTAACACAGACCAGATTCTGCTGGTCCTGTTTTATAGCACAGCATTACCTCAGAACAATAACACAGGGATAATAGGTTATTTGATTTAAAGGTTAGGGATGGAAAAGGAGGTTTTTGTCTTTCCAATAATTCTTGGGATTTCCTTATCCTAGAGTTTAAATATTTTGTACATTTTTGTTGGTGTTATTTTATTTGTTTGCTTGNCTGGACTCACTCCAGCAGCTCTGTGTCCTCCTTCTGCTGGGCACAGCAGAAGTGGATGTGGCCTTGAGTGCAGTGGAAGGTGGCTGGTGCCTGGGATGGATGCTGCTGAAGATCTCAGTAGGTATGTCTGTGCTAAAGGCTTTTAGTTATTTCTAGAGGTTTCATAAAGAATGGCCTTAACAAGATGCAGATGGGAAAATGATGCACAAAGCAGAATGGGAAAATCCCTGTGGTTCAAGTTCAAGCTGGGTAGATGGGTACAGCTCTGCTCTGGCCTTGCACTGCAACTACATAAACAAAATAATGCAAGCATCTGGCCAGAGAATGTATTGCTTTAAAAACTCTCTCAAGGACCCCAGTCAGAAAAGCCCCTGCCTGTCTGCTGGTGAGAACTGCACTCCAACTTCAAACAGCAAGCAAGAAACACTACTTTGTGCTTTTGCTTTTAGGGCAAAAAGAAAAAAGAAGTACAAACATGAGAGGAAAACTAAATAAACTGAAAACTTGATTCTAATAAATTATGTTGTAAGAGGACTGCAGCATCTGCTGCCACCACAGATGGGGATGCAATTTCTGGAAGAGAAAGATAGGTTCCTCTCGAGCTCCTCATGCAGAACTGATCTCACCCAAGCTTTCCAGCACAAACTGGTGGCACTCTCTGTTTCCAGAAGGGTAATCTCAGCTGCTGTCCCTTTCAACAAGCTAAGGAATGGCAGCTTGAATGAGACAGGCTTGGCTGACAGCTCCAGAGGAGAATTTAATCTAGAAAGTGCACATTTAAAAATCATCTCATGGTTATATAAAACTCAGGGTAAGCATAAAGTTTCTCCTTTCATTGGCCTGTTAGCTGACAGCCCAGGCTGGATGAGGCATGGAGCAGCCTGGGCTAGTGTGGGAGGTGTCCCTGCCTCAGGCAGGGTGGTTGGCACTGGATGATCTTCAAGGTCCCTTCCAACTTACAGCATTCTGTGAATGAATCTGTGAGCACTGGGAAGAGAAGGAGCCTGGAACTGTGTGCACAGAAGCCTTCACATGCTGCTAGAGAGAGCCTGCTTGGCACAGTGCTGCAAGGAGCAGCTCTACAGAGAAGAAGAGGGAAGCTAAGATGATGGCTCAGCTGGTTAGCAGGTAACAAAGATCCAGCTCTGGTGTCTCCCNTTTTTTTTTTTTCTTTGTTTTTGTTTGCTTTGTTTTTTAGCCATGCAGACCACATCTACATGGCAAAGTGTAACTCACACTCCCAAGTATGGTTGCATATATTTCCACAGGGTGTACAGAACAGATCCACCTTCATACCTTCACACCTCTAAAATCCCAGAATCAAGAAGGGCCTGATTCTAGTGGAGGATCATAGAATCCTAGAGTGGCTCAGGTTGGAAGGGATCTCAGAGCTCATCTGCTCCAACCTGCTCACCATGCCCAGGGACACCTCTCAGCCAGACTCAGCTGACCAAGCCTTNATGTATTGCTTTAAAAACTCTCTCAAGGACCCCAGTCAGAAAAGCCCCTGCCTGTCTGCTGGTGAGAACTGCACTCCAACTTCAAACAGCAAGCAAGAAACACTACTTTGTGCTTTTGCTTTTAGGGCAAAAAGAAAAAAGAAGTACAAACATGAGAGGAAAACTAAATAAACTGAAAACTTGATTCTAATAAATTATGTTGTAAGAGGACTGCAGCATCTGCTGCCACCACAGATGGGGATGCAATTTCTGGAAGAGAAAGATAGGTTCCTCTCGAGCTCCTCATGCAGAACTGATCTCACCCAAGCTTTCCAGCACAAACTGGTGGCACTCTCTGTTTCCAGAAGGGTAATCTCAGCTGCTGTCCCTTTCAACAAGCTAAGGAATGGCAGCTTGAATGAGACAGGCTTGGCTGACAGCTCCAGAGGAGAATTTAATCTAGAAAGTGCACATTTAAAAATCATCTCATGGTTATATAAAACTCAGGGTAAGCATAAAGTTTCTCCTTTCATTGGCCTGTTAGCTGACAGCCCAGGCTGGATGAGGCATGGAGCAGCCTGGGCTAGTGTGGGAGGTGTCCCTGCCTCAGGCAGGGTGGTTGGCACTGGATGATCTTCAAGGTCCCTTCCAACTTACAGCATTCTGTGAATGAATCTGTGAGCACTGGGAAGAGAAGGAGCCTGGAACTGTGTGCACAGAAGCCTTCACATGCTGCTAGAGAGAGCCTGCTTGGCACAGTGCTGCAAGGAGCAGCTCTACAGAGAAGAAGAGGGAAGCTAAGATGATGGCTCAGCTGGTTAGCAGGTAACAAAGATCCAGCTCTGGTGTCTCCCACGAGATCCAGTTCTGGTGTCTCCCACAAGATCCAGTTCTGGTGTCTCCCATGAGATCCAGTTCTGGTGTCTCCCATGAGATCCAGTTCTGGTGTCTCACACAAGATCCAGTACTGGTGTCTCCCACACTCCAATCACTCCCCCACAATGCTTGCATCTTTCTGTTTCCATCACAGTGACGTTGCCATGCTGGGTAACAGAGAACAATCCCTTTGAGTGGCTGCAGGAACCTGTGCCTGCTTGTGTCAGTCTGGCATTGCTTAGAGCAGTTTAAAGGGGCCTCATGAAGTGTGCTGACTGGGAGCCAGACACAAACATGGACTAGCACTTGCCCATCACATAACAACCTCACTGACACCATGGAACAAAACTATCCAGTGGATTCTCAAAGGAATCTGATGTCATCTCCTTTACACTGCTCTCCTCAGATCCCACCTGGAGTCCTGTGTGCAGTTCTGGAGCACAGGAAGGACATGGAAGTATGAGAGCGGGTCCAGAGGAGGCCACAAAGATGCTCAGAGGGCTGCAGAAGCTCTGCTCTGAGGACAGGCTGAGAGAGTTGGGGCTCTGCAGCCTGGAGAGGAGAAGGCTTCCAGGAGAGCTTGGAGTGCTCCCATAATTACCCAAAGAAATGCTCACTTGAAGCTGTGAGTGCTTGAAACACAACTGTGTTCTGCATAAGGGTGGCAAGAGACAACAACTTGGGCCTTAATCCTCAGCCTTTTACATTTACATAATCAGAGTGGAGTAAGTTGTAGGTCCAAGCGTTCAGCTCGTTAATTCAAACCCCAATCCTATGCAAATGTTACAAACTAATAAATGCAAAGCCTGCTTGCCCCTGTTGCCTCCTCTTCCAGAGCCTTCAGAGGTTACCAATAAACACCAATAAAGCAGAAGCAAAGCAGAAATAATGCAGGCAAAATGCTTCTACCTCTCTCTCATCCATCTTCAGCCACTGCTTGGGATCATCCTCGGTGGCCAGGAACGCGATCAGGTCTAAGGCAGTCAGCCGCGTCTGGCGCCGCGACGAGACGAAGATGAGGACAGGCTTGGCTGGGGAATGGCTCCGGATTGCTGTGGAGGGAATGAGGCCCTTTGAGGACAAACAGTAGAGCTGCTCTTGGCAGCTCTTGCAGAGCTGACAGACCCTTCTGCAGGTGTGTGTATATCTGTGTATACAGAATCCTAGAATGGGTTGGAAGGGACCTTAAAGATCATCCAGTTCCAGCCCCCTGCCATGGGCAAGGACACCTCCCACTAGAGCAGGCTGCTTGAGGTCCCATCCAACCTGGCCTTGAACACCTCCGGGGGGGAACATGCACACCCTCCCTGGGCAACCTGTGCCAGTGTCTCACTGAGGGGAATATGAGTCCCAAACCACCCCTGGCTAATTTTTCAGAAGGAAGACAGTAGAAGAAGGTTAAATGATACAATGTGAATCCCAACAGACAACTGAGGGCAGCCAGACAGCTTCTCTGAAGCAAAGAACATCAAACTGTGCTTAGCTGAGTGGGAACTAATCTGTCCTGATCATTGTCAGCTCATCAAGAGAAGCAGTTAGGGAAATAAACCTCCACCAAAACACCACAAACCTGACCAAGCTTTCTAGACTGCAAAGCTTGTGAACTCCTCTACCTCTGCCTAATAAGTGATGATTTTTCTACCCTACTGGTATATGTTGTTTCAAGCTGAGACTCATCAAGGTCCAGAACTTGCTTTCTGCCTGACTCAGATTCTGCCTGCAAAGCATCACTTCCATCTACCCAAACCTAAAGAGGCACCAAAAGGTGGGAAGTGACTTTTCAAGAGCTCTTGTGATAGTGGGCAGTTAGAGTACAGAAGAACTTTGTCTCTGTTGTTTATCAATCAGTCTGACACATACAAACCAACTGTGCTTTAGGGCTTTGAAAACAAGCATCTTCTTGCTCAGCCCATGTTTGAAAGGTTTCAGGCTGGAGACAAAGTGTTCAGGGCTCAGGAGTAAGTGCTGCCATGGAAGTGCTACCATAACCTTGACTGTATCACATCAAACAAGGTGGGGGAAAAAGACCTCAGTAAATCGGCTCTGGACAGATTCCCCAACATCAACATCACCTGAGACACCAACCAGCGTCTGCAGAACTTCAAATGCTCTCAATCTCTTCTAAGCCAATTGTCTGTGTCCTCACTGAATTCTCATTCTAAGCAACTAAATTTCTGCCTTGTTAATTTCTGATGCCTCTTGCACACTCTCCACCCTAGCTCACAAACACTCCCCAGCCTGTGCTCCTGCCTATCCGCACACCATGCGGTTGTGGCGTTACTGAAACAGGATAATCCATGTGTATTTAGATCTCACAACTGCATATGCCAATGTATCTATAGAATCTAAAAGCCCAAAGCCCAGTATCTAATGGATTTTTGTTCCTCCAGGAACAGGTGTGGCAAACCAGCCCGAGACAGATTTATTGTTCATTAGTGTTTTTGTACAATGCTCTTGCGGAGGTGTAAATAATCTGAGCTGTCGAGATTGGTCTCTAGTCCACAATCAATACTTTGGCTTCTGTCATAAGGCTAATTAAAGCAGCTCAGAAGTCACCTCACAAATGGCACCTCACAATCGACAGCGTTTCACACGACACAATTTATTTGGGAGGTTATCTTTAATGGGGGTAATAAATATTCCTTATGTAACCAAACCAGCGCACGTTCAAACAAAATACCAGAGGCTTTCCTGAACCCATCCTGCTTGCCAGGTTGGTTAAGAATAAAAAATTGAAACCAGAAGCATATCTGGATGTACTACCAATTTGGAATTTTATGGTTATTGCTTTCAAAGTAGAATTATAGGAGGTTAGCCTGCCTTGCAACTTCTGTTCACAATTGGTTTTCATGCTTACACCCAGTGGTCCATATGAGAGTCCTTCAGCAGATCAATAAGAGGAATGAGTTTAGTTTATTGCTTTCTAAATCTCCAGCATTTTTGCACAAACATTTCTTTATGGTGTCAAACACTAAGAGAAAACACATTTTATTTTCCCTTCATTAGCACTAATTTTACTCTTCTGCTCTGAATCCATCACATTCCTCTGTTCCGTGCTCCGTTCGCGGCACACTTCGTGTTTCAGACTTAGCTTTGGGCCAGCAGTGGAGCAGATTCCTCCTATGCACCCCCAGAGTACACACAGAGACACGTGGTGTAAATGTGCTGCAGATGAGCACTGTGCAGTGCTCAAAGGCTTTTTTTTTTGGTCAATTGCAGAGAGAAGAGAAAGGTCTAGGAGCTGGCTGCTTACCCTGAAAGGCAGGTTTGTTCATGCTGGCCATGCGCGGGCAGTAGTGCTGGCCAGGGAAGCCCTGGATGTGCACCTCCAGAGGCACCGGGCGGACCGAGGGGCGGAAGTTGAACAGACCCATCTAGGAGGAAACATTTGCTTTGGGTTTAACCTTGAACTAGCTCACAGACTGCTCTTGTGGGCTCGTGCAGCACATTCTGCATACCTGATTAATGTTCAGCCAGTCAGCAAGGTCCCTGGCGTTGGCTAAAGCAGTGGACAAGCCAACGACTCTCACCGGCTTCTCCGTGTGCGATGAAATGAAGTTCGTTCGAGACACGATGACTTCCAACACTGGGCCTCTCTCGTCCCCTAGTGAATGCCAAATCCATTTTAAAAGCAGAAGGTTCAGATGTCAAAAAGCACATTCGTGTCCTAAGCACCAGCACACTTCTTCCAATCTAGCAACAATCCCGATCAGAGCCAACAGAACACACTCACCTAGCAGATGGATCTCATCGATAATAAGAATGGAAACCTTCTGCACATAGCTTCTGTTCTGCCAGCTTCTGCTGACACCATCCCACTTCTCTGGGGTAGTAACAATCAGGTCAGCTTGGGCAATAGCTCTCATATCTGGAGTCACATCACCTGTCAGCTCTACAACCCTGCAATCAAGAAAGATCTCAGCTTTATGCAGCTTCAGAATGTTGCCATTTTCAAATACTAACCCCTAAACACTCTTGGAGAAGAAAGAGAACTAAACAAACCCATTTTGGGTCTGGGCAAAGACTTCCCAGAGGATTTTCAGACCTGTCTGAAGTAAGTAACCCTGCCTCTGCCTTCCCAGCAAACACCACAGACACACCAAGTCCCATTCCTCAGCACAACTTACTTTTTACCAAGTTTCTCTTCAATCCGAACTTTCCAGTCCTCGATTCTTTCCCGGACGAGGGCTTTTAAGGGTGCAATGTACACAGCCTGGGAAGGAAAAGTCACAAAGGCAGAAGTCAAATCTGAATTAATTCCAGCAATGAGCACGTTCAAATCTCACAAGTATCAAATCAGTTTTTGCCTTTTAGGTACATTTCAATAAAGATTCCTTGTCTGAGTGCTTTAACTGACCTAGAACTTGATTCTATTTAAAACTGAGTTTGGATTTGAAAAGGCTTCTCTGTTCCCTCAGCCATGAAAAGAAGCAAATACATAAACAACAATTTATTGAAATTGAACTATTTACCACACTATTTATTATATATTTATATAAATGCTTTGGGATTCTTTTTTCCCAGGACTATAAAAATTTGCAGAGGAGAAATAATCAGAATTTAAATAATAATAATCAGAATTTCCAAATGAATCAATGAATCTCTCACCTGATTTTCTAATTATGCCATGGATTTATCAAAGCATTAACAATTAAATTCAAAAGCTGAAGATTTTCAGCAAAATATCACAGTATTTTTCCTCAAAGTAGCCTGTTCTGCAAGGGGGAGGGAACAGAAAGAATGTGGGGAAGCAATATTTATTTATTATATATAGAGAGATATAATATTGATGTGTTTGTAGTATTTCTTTAGAATATTTATTTTATGTACAATGTTTATTTTAGGCATAGTATTTATTTTATACACAATACTTATGTACAGCATTTATTTTATATATAATGCTTGCTTTATATAGAGCATTTATTTGATATTTTTTAGTCTTTATTTTAGATAGTTTATATATAGTCTTTACTTTAGATATAGTCTTCATTTTAGCTATATTTCTTTTTATATAGTCTTTATTTTATACATATTTATTTTTATACAGTCTGTTTGGAACTAGATGATCCTTGAGGTCTCCTTCCAACCTTACCATTCTATGATTCTATTTTAGATGTATTTATTTTATATATAGTCTATTTTAGATATATTTATTTTATATATAGCCTTTATTTTAGATGTCTTTATTTTATACATATTTATTTGATAGGCTTTATTTTCTATATTTTTTATATGGTCTTTATTTTCTATGTATTTATTTTATATAGATTTTATTTTCTATAGATGTATTTTTATGTAGTCTTTATTTTATATATATTTATTTAAAGCAGTACTTTATATATTTACTTTATATAGTCTTTATTTTATACAGATTTATGTTTAATAGTCTATTTTCTACATATTTATTTTACATTGCCTTTATTTTATAGCTATTTATTTTACATAGATTTTATTTTCTATAGATG
>WBNM01028564.1:2135-17367 GCA_013399055.1 Ramphastos sulfuratus | reverse complement strand
TATATGTGTGTAGATAGATAGATAGATGAAAACACCAACACTCGAACCAAATCACAGAATCAACCAGGTTGGAAAAGACCTCTAGGATCATCTAGTTCAACCTATCACCTAACACCTTCTAATTAACTAAACCATGGCACTAAATGCCTCGTCCAGCCTCCTCTTAAACACCTCGAGGGATGATGACTCCACCACCTCCCCAGGCAGCCCATTCCAATGGCAAATCACTCTTTCTGTGAAGAATTTCTTCCTAATGTCCAGCCTAAACGTGCCCTGGAGCAGTCTGAGACTGTGTCTCCTCATTCTGTCACTGGTTGCCTGGGAGAAGTGATCAACCCCTTGCCTGGCTACAACCTCCTTTCAGGTAGTTGTAGACAGCAATGAGGTCTCCCCTGAGCCTCCTCCAGGCTGAAATCCCACAGCCACCACTAGGAAAGGTATAGTCATGATGGAGGACTTATTGTTTCTGCAGCTATTTGGGAGTACTGAAAGTTTGGGTTCTTTCAGCACATGGTGCTTAGGAAAATAAAAGTTTTATTGCATACTGCAACCCACGGCTGCCGTAAATCGAGTTACAGAGGGGCTCCCTGCCCCTCCCCACCCACTTCTGAAGCTCATTAGCTAAATTAGGCTTCCCCAGCCTCAACAGACTCAAGCAGCAGACCTGACCAACTCTCCTCTCATACTTCTGCAGACAGGAAGGAGTGACAGATAACCACGAACAAGGGGACAAAAAACGCAGGAAACCACTTGGCAGTTCAAGACAGTGCAAGAGGAGGTCCTGAATGGAAAACAGCACCCACAAGTGCCAACAGCAACACCCAAGAGTTCAGACTACACAGACAGTCACTGACCTGTGTTAAGTAGGGCCTGGAGCAACCTGGTCTAGTGGAAAGGTGCTCCTGCCCATGGTAGGGGAAGTTGGAACTAAAGAGACATGGAGTTGCTGGAGTGGGTCCAGAGAAGGGTCACAAAGATGAAGAGCACCTCTCTTATGAAGCCAGGCTGAAAGAGTTGGGGCTGTTCAGCCTGGAGAGGAGAAGCCTTTGGGGAGACCTTATAGCTACATTTCAGTATCTGAAGGGGACCTACAGGAGGGACTGTTTAGAAGGGCTTGGAGTGACAGGAAAAGGGGTAATGGTTTGAAACTGGGGCAGGGTAGAGTTAAGTTGGACACTAGGAGGAAGTTCTTTACTATGAGAATGGTGAAATACCGGAACAGGTTGCCCAAGGAAGTGGTTGAGGCCCCATAGCTGAAGACACTCAAAGATCAGACTCAGTGTGGCCCTGGGCAACCTGATCTAGCTGGAGGTGTCCCAGCTTACTGCAGGGGCGTTGGGCAAGTTGACCTTTGAGGATCCCTTCCAACCCAATGCAATCTGCAAATCTTTAAGGTCCCTTCCAACCCAATCACAATGTTTATCCCTGTAGTTTTCCTGTAATACAGTCACAGCCTCCTGAGCTGTTCATGTAGCAGCGTTGGACATCAACATACGTGGAGCCTTCTGGCATTACCACGTGTAGCATACTCACATACCAAAGAAGAAGGGAAAAAAAAAAAAAAAAGGAGAACAAAGATGCTCTATTTATGTCATTTTTCCTTCTGGTAAACCACATCATTTCCAACCCAATACTCCAAGCTGATCTATAGGTTTCCATCAAGCTGGTTGTGTTTTCCTTGCATTCCTTGGTAACACACGCAGATGACTGATTGCTAACACAGAAAGCAATTAAAAAGTCAGAAGAGCTGAAACCTACACTGCAGGAGATATCATAAGGATAACCATGTCCAATGCATACTAATTGCTGGAGTCAACAGGAAAACTCATAAAAGAGCCATCTATAATTCATGCAGTCTGGCAAGACAGGAGCTGTAACTTACTACAACTTACAGACGAATAAACTATATTAAACAAGAGAGGAGGGAGATGCTTGGTAACTCACTTTCCCTCTCTGCCTACTACCAGAGGGAAATCTCATGTTTTTCCAAAGATGCTATTTTTTCTGCTGTTGATGAGGATAAGGAAAGCAGCATGTCTCATCCTCAAAAAGAGGCAGGAGTCTTGACCTTTAATTGAGTTGATTCTGATCAAGCTTGATGATTTAGGTTAGACATAAGGAGGAAGCTCTTTACAATGAGAGTGGGGAAGTACTGGAACAGGCTGCCCAGAGATGTAGTGGGGGCCCCACCCCTGCAGAGATGAGAGGAACTATTTACAAAGGCCTGAAAGAATAGGATGAGGGGCAATGGTTTGAAATTAGAGAAGAGTATATTTAGATTGAATGTTAGGAACAAGATCTTTACCATGAGGGTGGCAGAATACTGCAACAGGTTGCCCAGGGAGGTAGTTGAGGCCCCATCCCCAGAGATATCCAAGGTGAGGCTTGACAAGGCTCTGAGCAATGGTATCCTGGGGTGCATTAACAGCATGGCCAGCAGATCAAGAGAGGTTCTCCTCCCTCCCTACTCTGCCCTAGTGATGCCCTACTTGGAATATTGCATCTGGTTCTGGGCTCCCCAGTTCAAGAGAGACAGGAATCTGCTTGAGAGAGTCCAACAGAGGGCTACAAGGATGATGAAGGGACTGGAGCACTGCCTAATGAGGAGAGGCTGAGAGCCCTGAAGCTGTTTAGTCAGGAGAGCAGAAGACTGAGAGGGGATCTAATAAGTGTCTATAAATATTTGAGGAATGGAGATCAAAAAGGAAGGGACAGGGACAGCCTCTGCTCACTTGTGCCCTGTGACAGGACAAGGGGCAATGGATGTAAACTACAGCACAGGAAGTTCCACCTCAGCATGAGGAAGGATTTCTCTACTGTAAGGCTCACAGAGCACTGGAACAGGCTTCCCAGAGAGGTTGTGGAGTCTCCTTCTCTGGAGACTTTCACATAGGAACACATCCAGACAAGTCTTGACCTGTACTAGATTCTATGGTCCTGTTCTGGCAGGGGTTGGACCTGAAGATCTCCAGAGGTCCCTTCCAACCCCTAACATCCTTTGAGCAACCTGATGTAGAGAAGAATGTCCCTGTTCACTGCAAGGAGATTGGACTAGATGACACTTAGTCCCTTCCAACCCAAACCATTCTATGATTCTAAACTTGATGTGGCCCTGAGCAACCTGATGTAGTTGGGTATGTTCCTGCTTATTGCAGGGTGTTTGGAAAAGATGAGCTTTGAGGGTCCTTTTTAACCTGATGGATCCTGTGATAACAAGAGTTTTGCCTCTGCACCAGTACCTCTGCACCCTCCTACCCTATAGTTAGAGACACAAAGAGTTAAATCTCCTTCTTCCTTGCATGGGCTGTCCCCTGCTCTGTTCCAACACATTGCTAGCAGCAGATTCCCTTCCCGTGTGTCACGCTTCCATCCAAATCCCAGCAGAAAATTAACAGCAGAGTTTACCAGCTGGATTTCAACACAGGATGAAAAGATACTAATCTAGGGGTTTTTTTTTCATTTATTACTTCAAATGGGACTAAGTCTCAAACAGTCTCACATCGGAGCAAAGGCACTCCACACATTCCACCTGAAAAAGAGAGGCAAGAAATGTCCTTTTCCTCCACCTGTTCATGGGACACATGACACAAACCCTGTGGGAGGACAGACTGACTGCAACATTTTGAGGTGATTAAAACAAAACCCAGCAACTACAGCAGTTAGATGTCTCCCCAGTCAGTTACTGCACCTCTGAGCATCAGGTACAGCATTCAGCTGTCTCCCCAGTCAGTTACCGCACCTCTGAGCATCAGGTACAGCATTCAGCTGTCTCCCCAGTCAGTTACCGCACCTCTGAGCATCAGGTACAGCATTCAGCTGTCTCCCCAGTCAGTTACCGCACCTCTGAGCATCAGGTACAGCATTCAGCTGTCTCCCCAGTCAGTTACCGCACCTCTGAGCATCAGGTACAGCATTCAGCTGTCTCCCCAGTCAGTTACCGCACCTCTGAGCATCAGGTACAGCATTCAGCTGTCTCCCCAGTCAGTTACCGCACCTCTGAGCATCAGGTACAGCATTCAGCTGTCTCCCCAGTCAGTTACCGCACCTCTGAGCATCAGGTACAGCATTCAGCTGTCTCCCCAGTCAGTTACCGCACCTCTGAGCATCAGGTACAGCATTCAGCTGTCTCCCCAGTCAGTTACCGCACCTCTGAGCATCAGGTACAGCATTCAGCTGTCTCCCCAGTCAGTTACCGCACCTCTGAGCATCAGGTACAGCATTCAGCTGTCTCCCCAGTCAGTTACCGCACCTCTGAGCATCAGGTACAGCATTCAGCTGTCTCCCCAGTCAGTTACCGCACCTCTGAGCATCAGGTACAGCATTCAGCTGTCTCCCCAGTCAGCTACTACACCTCTGAGCATCATGCAACTGTGCCATTTAAACAAAACAAAGTCAAGGGCCATCAGCCCAGACCAAATATTTACATGTGAATTAAAAACAAACAAACAAATAAACAAAAAAAAACCCCAAAAAACAACATAGGTTTTAATTAGGTACTAATAAAGTCAGTAATCACAAAAGATCAGCGTGTACTCCTCTACTTTCAGAATTTACCTGTTAGACCCCTGCAGGTGCTGCCAACATCTAGAGATGCAGATGAAATTGCTAAACTAAATAGACACTAAAGAGTAGGACACATTTAGAAGAGAATGTACCCACTGCTACAGCCAGAGTGGGTGGGTGTGAGAAGGGGGAAGGCAGATGGCCAACTGCTGGCTGTAATCTTGCTCCACTGGCAGCATTATTTTCATAGTGCTAGACATAAAGAATGACTGATCAGTTACAACTCAAACAGAATGCTGGAGGAAGCCATGGCTAGGGACTTTAAAAGCAAAATAGACTGGAGAATCTTTTTAAAAGTGAAAAAATAAAAGAAAAGGCCTTTAATTTGGACCAAAGTGGTTTGGGCAAAGAGCTGCTGGGTGGGATTCCCCAGCCTGCATTTTGCAGGAGGATATGGACATCACAGCAATGGGCATCACTTCTGGGCAGGAGAGCTGCAAAATCTCCTCCTGGGCACATATGTATGTGCTCAGCCATTCTAGCACAGACATGCCTCTAAAGAAGAGCAGACTAATTATAACTGCTTGATTCCTAGCAACAGAGCCCAGTTCTCCTTTCACTGAAGTTAAAGAAGCTTGTTTCTCTTTTGCTTTAAACAGCCAAGACCCAGCTTTCCCCAGCCTCCCCCACACAGGCTCATGCATGACTGCTGTGATAGTAACCCAGGCACACACAGTTTCAGTAGCACAGAGGCAGGTCAAGCCCTTTCCACCAGATTAGGCTTGAATCCAAAAGTGCAGAGAGGCAATGCCAGCCTAAATTGCCATGTTCCAACTTAGTTTCGGTTGTTTCACAAGTAACTGGCAGTGTCCAACAAAAACCATTTCACAATCAATGCCAGCCATGCCCAAGTTCCTGAAGCACAGGATGAACTCACCTTATTTGGGCTCCAGACAGGTAGCTCAAGCTTGAGAGCTGCAGAGACCAGCTCAGGCTGTTCCTGTCCCTGGACAACAGCCTGCTCGCTTCAACCAAGCACTTATCCCATTCTAACAGTTCTTTTAAACAGCCCAAAAGAAATAAATTGCATCTCTATTTAAGAGGGGAAAAAAAAAAATCCAAGCAGAGACAGAAGGAACCAAGAGTATCATTTTTAAAAGCTCTCAGCCCACAAATCATCCTTTTTATTTCCTCATCTCCCAAGCTGCTGTCTCCCCTCCCCCAGCTACATGCCTCAACAAGCAAGTTTGCTGCTGCAGATGTCGGGACCGGATCCCTTTTCCAGTGTGCAGTTTGGAGCAGCCTTGGCTCTGGTTCCACTTTGGCTCACAGGAAGGCTGGGCTTCAACCACACGAGTCAAAGTAGTGACTAGAGTCCAAGCTTGCTAAGCAGGGTGGGAAAAACAAAAGGTCTCTTATGTTCAAGCATACCCAAAGCCCATATAAGCAGTTTTCCTGGAGGAAATGTGTGTTCCAGAGGAAATGACTTGATGTAGCATAAAGAAAATACATTAAACACACACAGTTACACACACACCCCCCACACACACACACTACTCTCCACCTAAGTTACTTGGCAGCGAGTCCAAACTGCACATTAGCAGCAACAGCAGCTGAAAGCAGCCAAACCATTAATCATTCTTCCATTCAAAAGTTTCCAATCCAGGAGATGAGCACAGAGCAGAGGGCTCAGAATTAAGCCCTGTTATCCCCTAATGCAGAACAACTCCTAGTACAAAAGGATTCACATCTTAAATACAAAGTTATTTGGGAAAAAAAAACAAAAACCAAAACCAACCAAAAAAAAAAACCCAAAAACAAGAAACCAAAAACACCCAACCCCCACACACAAAAACAAAAATCCCACAAAATACAAAACAAAAATCAGAAAAAAACACACACACACACAAAAAAAAAAAACACAAAAAACACCAAACCAAAACCTGCACCTTGTTAAATGCAGAGATTTGACATTTTAAGCAATGGGGGTAGGGGTGGGGAAGAATTACACCAGAAAACTAAAACCTTGTCAAGTCAACAAACCCCCCACACACACACATGCAGCAGTCAGCAAAGAGCCACCGTAGGGAAAGAGCAGAAAGTCTGCTCGAACCTGCCAAAGGTGAGTGTTCCTGAGGAGAGAAGACATCAAGGCTTGCAAAGAAGAAAATGCTGCTCTGAAGGCAGTACTCATTCAGCTCCTCTCTCACTGGGAAGCCAAGAACCAAGGCGACAGCACCGAGAGTCGTTAGCGGACGAAGCCATGCAAGAGCCTCAATTAGGCGGAGGGGGAAATGCCGCAACAGTTGAGCGCTAATTGGAAATGCAAACATTTAGCATCCGAGCAGCCCTCGCTCCTCTCTATAGCTCCATTGTGCTGGCTGCAGCTAATGACAGTAGGAAGCCCTGTGCTCCGTGGTATTTATGTAATGACTGGCAAAGCTGTCACATTCCCTTAACTGCTAGCCAGGATTTTCAGCGTGGCAGGAGTTTTCAGCTAAAGGAAATGGGCAAAGATTGCTTCGGTTTCACATTGCTCCCTTCCAGTTTTGGTTCTTCTTCAAAGCTGGGGAATGAGGAAGAATGAAGATTTCTCCCCAAGACAGAATGATCTCTGCCTCAAACACAAGCTTTATGTAGACAAACTGAATTAAGAGACAAGGACCTGGGCACAGGCAAATACCCAGAACTGAAGGAGCTAATTTAGCAGCAGTAAAGAGGAACAACTGGAGAACTGCACGTAAATCTGCTTCCAGTTTGCAGTGATTACTCCTTCTATTATGATAGAAGCAATGCTTTAAAAGCAGTTCAGTGAAAAGGCAAAATGGAAAAAAAAAACAAAAAAAAGCCTGGGGTGGCTTAGGGTTTCCACCTAATTGAGCTTTCACAGTAGAGCCTTCTTTGCTGGTAGAACACCAGCTCTGTGTTTGTAATTCTATGCCATCCAGCAAAATGATGATCAGAGGGCTGGAGCAGCTCTTCTATGAGGACAGGCTGAGAGAGTTGGGGCTCTGCAGCCTGGAGAAGAGAAGGCTTCCAGGAGACCTTAGAGTAGCCTTCCAGTATCTGAAGGGGGCCTACAGGAAGGCTGGGGAGGGACTATTTATAAGGTCTTGCAATGACAGGACAAGGGGCAATGGGTTTAAACTGGCAGAGGGAAGATTTAGACTGGATGCTAGGAGGAAATTCTTTACAGTGAGGGTGGTAAGACACTGGAACAGGTTGCCCAGGGAGGTTGTGGATGCTCCTTTCCTGGAGGTGTTCAAGGCCAGGTCGGACAAGGCCTTGAGTGACCTGTACTAGTGGGAGGTGTCCCTGCCTATAGCATGGGGTTGGAACTGGATGATCCTTGAGGTCTCCTTCCAACCTTACCATTCTATGATTCTGTAAAATGCCCTATTGTACCTACTCTGTGATGCCAGGATGTACAGGAGTAAGTGTAGCAAATACACCATGGCAAGGGCTCTTGTTCCTAGACTGCCTTACTTGTACCAAATGGAAGGGAAAGCATTCACTATCATCACTTAATGATGGTATTAAGAATGGTTATCATCACTTAATTTAATGAGCAGCAGTTTGGTTTGAGGAGGTACCCCCAAGTCCTTCATCACATTGTTTACTCAGGTCTCGATCATAGTGTGGATGCCAGCAGAGAAAGGCAAGCTCTAGAGCACTGGTACAAAGGAATTGCTGTTTCTGCAGTATATTACAGCATAACTCTGTGTTAGTGCTCAGTTAAATAAAGCCTATGAGCCAAGTGAACTATTTTTACTCCATTGAATAAAGGAAAATAGAAGAACATTGCTTAATACAGTAGCAGGTCCATGCTATGGCACTGTGTAATTAGGAGTAGGAGTTAATAACAGGACCTGAAATAGTAGGCAAGGTTTTCCTCAATATCTGTGTGCTAGTTTTTCCTGGGGCACAGACCTCATCCTGTGTTCTGGCTACAATTACCTAAGCAGCTTCAAGTAGGATGTGTGGATCTTCACTGCTACCTACTTAAAACTCATTCTTTTCTCATGAAGCAGCAACATGAGCTGTAGCCACAAAACCCAATCCATCAGAGTGTGATCAAGCGCCTGATGATCAGAGGGCTGGAGCTTTTCTATGGAGACAGACTGAAAGAGCTAGGGCTCTTCACTCTAGAGAAGAGAAGGCTCTGAGGAGACCTTATTGTGGCCTTCCAGTATCTGAAGAGGGCTACAGGAAAGCTGCTGAGGGACTTTTTAGGGTGTCGGGTAGTGAAGTATGTTAGGAAGAAGTTCTTCACCATGAGGGTGGTGAGACACTAGAACAGGTTGCCCAGGGAGGTGGTGGAAGCCCCATCCCTGGAGGTCTTTAAGGCCAGGCTTTATGGGGCTCTGAGCAACCTGATCCAGTGTGAGGTGTCCTTGCCCATGGCAGGGGGGTTGGAACTAGATGATCCCCAAGGTCCCTTCCAGCCCTGACATTTCTATGGTTCTATACACAGCCCTGTCAGCATCTGCAGCAAGTGGCTTCCTTCTTTCAATCCAGTTCCCAGAGGACAAGCATCTATTTAAGTCACAAAATTAGCAACAATATGAACTGCAAATTCAGCAGAATTTGAATTTCACTGATGGATGGATTGCCAGCATGCATGTTTTATTCATCTCAAGACTGCTTTGTCAGGTTGGTTGCATCTCCCCTCTGTACTTAAAATACTACAAGTCATTTTATAGCCACTACTAAACAGCCAAAAAGCTCTGTAGACAGTGCTGCAGCTTTTTTAAGTGCTCACCAAAACTCACCATATTTCCAAAGACAACAACCAAAGGCTGATGTTCTGGGAGTCAAAGCATTTTGTATATTCCCTCCCACCAACTGAAAGCCCCCTTGCTGAAGTCCCACTGCTAGTTCCAGCTAAGGTCATCCACATGTGAATTAGCCTCCCTGTGAGAGGCACAGCATGGAGCTGAGCAAGAAGCAGAGTTATCTGCTCGTCTTTTTTTTAACTCTAGTAATTAAGATTCAAGGATGTTCACTACCAGCACACTATTACAGAAGTTCCTGCTACCTACACATAACCCCAGAGCTTCTTCAGGCACTCAAATCAATTCTCATTTCAGCATCCACCCTAGGTTACCTGCCCACACTCCCTCTCATTCCTATTGTAAATGCAAGGCAAGAGAGTGTAAAATGAGGTATTTTAAATTCTGTAGCTAGCACACTAAAATTTCACCTCTCACCTTTACAGCAATAGCTGTAAAACTCTGATGCAAACAGGGCAGCCCATTTTGGAAACAGCTATTTCACAGCCCACAAGAAAACCCAGTGCTGGTCACAGAACATATAGAATAGAGTAGAATGGTAAGGTTGGAAGGAGACCTCAAAGATCATCTAGTTCCAACACCCTGCCATAGGCAGGGACACCTCCCACTAGCACAGGTTGCTCAAGGCCTCGTCCAACCTAGCCTTGAACACCTCCAGGGAGGGAGCAGCCACAACCTCCCTGGGCAACCTGTGCCAGTGTCTCACCACCCTCACCGTAAAGAACTTCCTCCTAACATCCAGTCTAAATCTTCCGTCTGCCAGTTTAAACCCATTGCCCCTAGTCCTGTCATTGCAAGCCCTTGTAAATAGTCCCTCCCCAGCCTTCCTGTAGGCCCCCTTCAGATACTGGAAGGCTACTCTAAGGTCTCCTGGAAGCCTTCACTTCTCCAGGTGGAATGCATGGGACTGCACTTTCCCAATCAATTGTGTCCCATCTACTTTATGGCATTTACACCTTGCCTCAAGTAAATGCTGTCTCCTCCTTTGCTGAAGTTAACATCCCTACATTCACAGTGGCACAGCCTGCAACAACTCCCTACTCCTGTTCTTGGGTTCCTTGCAGAGGGATGTGGTGAAGTGAAATATGTTGGCTGTAGGAAAGGAGATCCTGCAGATCAATCCAGAATAGAGAAAGACCCAATGGTTTAAGTGAACCATCTCAAAATCACAGAGTGGTCGGGGTAGGAAGGAACCTATCTGTTGGAAGGCAGCAAAGGGGAAAAGGATCTGGGGGGTTGTAGCTGATGGAAGGTTGATTGTGAGGCAGCAATGTGCTCTTGTGGCCAGAAGGGCCAATGCCATTCTGGGGTGTATTAAAAGGGCTGTGGCTGGTAGGTCGAGAGAGGTTCTCCTGCCCCTCTTCTCTGCTCTGGTGAGGCTGCAGCTGGAGTACTGTGTCCCGTTTTGGGCTCCCCAGTTCAAGAGGGACATAGAACTGCTTGAGAGAGTCCAGCATAGAGCCACAAAGATGATGAAGGGAATGGAACATTTCTCTTATAAGGAGAGATTGAGGGAGCTGGGGCTGTGGTGCTTGGAGAGGAGGAGACTGAGAGGTGACCTCATCAATGTTTATAAAGATGTGCAGGATGAGTGCCAGGAGGATGCAGCCAGGCTCTGCTGGGTGATGCCCAATGCCAGGACAAGAGGCAATGGGTGGAAGTTAAGGCATAGGAAGTTTCATGGAAACATGAGGAGGGATTTTTTTCCCTGTGAGGGTGCCAGAAGACTGGAACCGGTTGCCCAGGGGGCTTGCAGAGTCTTCCTCTCTGGACATATTCAAAACCTGCCTGNGGTTGCCCAGGGAGGCTGTGGCTGCTCCCTCCCTGGAGGTGTTCAAGGCCAGGTTGGATGAGGCCTTGAGTGACCTGTACTAGTGGGAGGTGTCCCTGCCTATGGCAGGGGGTTGGAACTGGATGATCCTTGAGGTCCCTTCCAACCTTACCATTCTATGATTCTATGAGGATGCTCCTTCCACTCTTTCTTCCCTGTCATTTCTTTTGAGCTGAGTTTTTCTCCATCCCTGGTTATTCCTGTACTGCTGGTATTTGCAGGTGCTGAATCACAGCCTCCCAAGACACACACGTTTGGTGGCTTTTATTTTTAAGAAAAGTCAACTGAGATTGGAAATAACTCTTAGTTTGGTTTTTTTTTTTTCTCTGAACACTCTTCAGTGTACACCTAGTTTCATCTGAGGAGTTTAAAACAGTATACTTTAACAAAAGTCTCAAGTTTTATCACTATCTGCTGCTCCACTGAAATACTACAAGACAGGCACAAAAATTAGGGGGCTGCCATTGTGCTTAGGCTCCTTTTAGCTCTCAAAATAGAAGGTGGAGTTGAGCCTGAAATAGATAATTCTTTAAACTCCTAGCAGGGTTTGAATTTACAGCCCTATAGGTGAAACTTCCCCTGAGGGTTTCAGTCCTTTAGTGCACCTGAAAATCTGCAAAGCCATAGCACTTTGTTGCTGAGATGTCCTGGTTCAGCTTTGTCAAAGACAAGTGGCCAAATCCCAAAACCATGACTTCTTGAAATGGGGTCTCCAAAAGCAGCCCTGAGCGAATCAGTCCACAAGGCTCTCATTTTAACATCTTATGTTACCAGCAGACAGCTTCTGTCTCAGATCCACGATGATGTGCTGTCTCCAGCCCCTGCTCTGCTGGCTCCTAACCTTCTCTCCCTGACAGCACATCTGTATTCTGGGTATTTCCTTGGAGATTCATTAACTGCTCCTTCCTCAAAGCCCAATATTATTGGCATTTTTTTTTTCCCCTCAGACTACATTTCGAAGCATCTAAAAGACCTGTCAGGACAGGGGAATAAATAAACACAGGAAAATTCATCATTCTCTCTCTCAAGGCATAGCAGGTAAAGAGAAGACCCAAGTTTTGGCTAATGTCTTTAAAGACCATTTGCTTGTAGATCATTTACAGAGCATTTCCCACTTTCTCTTAATGTCAGAGTCCTCAGAGGAAAGAGTGAATTAAAATATCAGTGTCTCTGATTTGGGAGGCAATTAGAGCAATAGCAACGAACCAGAGCTGAAGGCATGCTCTAAACTAGCTACTTCGGATCCTATTTTAATTCAAAAAATCCTGAGGATTGCTCTAGGCTTGATTCCAATCCAGCACATCATCTTTTAATCTTTTATTTCTGCATCCAAAAAGTGAGTGAAGAAAATCACTGTAAGCTACCAGAATGGACTTGTTTTGTACAAGTTCCTCTCCCAGCTGGAGAGTTCATGAAGACAAAAAGAAATGAGTGCAGACCTTATTGCTCTCTACAACTACCTGAATGGAGGTTGCAGTCAGGTGCATGTTAGTCTCTTTACTTCAAGTAACTAACAGAATCACAGAACATTAGAGGTTGAAACAGACCTCCAGAGACCAGAGTCCAAGCCCCCTGCTAAGGCAGGATTCCCTAGGGTAGTCTGCACAGGAATGCGTCCAGGAGGGTTTTGAATGTTTCCAGAGAAGGAGACTCCACAACCTCTCTGGGCAGCCTGCTCCAGGGTTCTGGCACCCTCACAGCAAAGAAGTTCTTCCTCATGTTGAGCTGAAACCTTCTCTTGTTCCAGTTTGCATCCATTGCTCCTTGGCTTATTGCTGTGCACCACCCAAAAGAGCTTGGCCCCCTCCACTTGACACCCACCCCTCAGATATTTGTACATATTGCTCAGATCTCCTCTCAGCCTTCTCTGCTCCAGACTAAACAGCCCCAGGGCTCTCAGGTTCTCTCCACAAGAGAGAGATTCAAGTAACTAAGAATACGACAAGAAAAAATGGCCTCAAGTTATGTTAAGGGAGGTTTAGGTTGGGTATTAGGAAAAGCTTCCTTATGGAAAGAGTGGTCAGGCATTGGAGCAGGCTGCCCAGGGAGGTGGTGGAGTCACCATCCCTGGAGGTGTTCAAAAACATGTAGACAAGGCACTGTGAGACATGGTAGTGTTGGGTTGACAGACTTGATGAGGTCTCTTCCAACCTTAATGACTATGATTGTACAAATGTTCCAATGTCAGACAGGCACTTGCAAGAAATTACAAGAAAAACAAAAATTAAAGCAGGAAACATCTCAGCCCCTTAAATACAGGCTTCCTATTCTTCACCCTACAACTTATAAACATCACCTCAAAGGGCACCTTTTCCTCATATTTCCACCCTTTTCTTCCTTGTCAAAAAGTGACACATGCCTCTTCTATAGCTGCACAACTGACCTGGTTTTGCTTAAAAAGAGAGAGAAAATGAAGTATTTCAGAAATCACAATCCATTTCTGGATTTGGACATGGACCTGGTGGAGCAGGTCCAGAGGAGGGCCACAAAATTGATCAGGGGGTGGAGCACCTCTACTATGAAGACAGGCTGAGGGAGTTGGGGGTATTCAGCCTGGAAAAAAGAAGGCTCCAGGGAGATCTAATAGCAACCTGCCAGTACCTGAAGGGGGCCTGCAAGAAGGCTGCAGAGAGTTTGCAAAGGCCTGCAGTGATAGGACAAGAGGCAATGGCTTCAAACCAGAGCAGAGCAGATTTAGATTGGATGTTAGTAAGAGGTTCTTTACCATAAGGGTAGTGGAACACTGGAACAGGTTGCCCAGGGAGGTGGTTGAGGCCCCATCCCTGGAGATATTCAAGGTGAAGATTGAGAGGGTAACCTGATCTAGTTGAGGATGCCCCTGCTGACTGTGGGAGGGAGGGTTGAACTGGATGACCTTTGGAAGTCCCTTCCAGCCCAGACCATTTGATGATTCTATATGATGTCTACTCATTGTCCAATAAATTTCATCATCCTGAAGTGATATAAAGCACTTTAAAAAATCAAAACCAAACCAACCCTAACATAAAACTGGGGGAAAAAAAGAAGTTACGAAGCATAACAGACAGCTCTGAATTCATATAACTTGATCTGACACATTGTCTTGTTCCTTCTGCATGTGGACACCAGATCGTCTTTCTAGTAACTGGAATCCATATTAATTAAAAACAAATAAATAAATAATTCACCTCTCCAGAGGCATACAAACGAGGTTGTTGCCCAAATCCATGCTGACCTCATGCATAAAGGTTGTTCAGCTGCTGCCATTCACTGTATTGAAATAGGCTTAGGAATTGAACGAGGAAAATAAACTAAGAGACTTCTTGAGTCCATTTCCTCCTCCAAGACACTTGTGGGAGGGAGGGCTGGGCAGCTCAGAAGAGGTTAACCTCACATTTTCCCTTCAGGCTTGTGCTGAAGAAAGAGGAGATTCAAGGTGTTCCAATTCCAGAAATAGAAATCCTCAGCTGCAGAACTTTTATTGTACCAGGGCAACGCCCAGAAGACAGTGGTGGGTCCCCAGGCACCCCTTCTTACTCTGCTGAGCCCATAAGCCTGCCAAACCCAAACTCCAAATGCCTCTCAGCCTTACTGGGAGGTGGAAAAGATGCCAACAGACAAAACTAATAAAGTTCCTAAACCAGATGGGCTATCTTCATGTTATTTATGTTCAGTACTTCAGTGCAGAAGGAGGAACTGGTGGGTAGAAACAAGTTTCACTCATCCTAAACTTCAGTTCTGAAGCCCTCTTGCCTCCTGTGCTGCCTGCATCCCTTGAACGCCCTCATGCTGTACCAGAGAAGGTTTAGGTTAGACATTAGGAACAATTTCTTCACCAAAAGTGTTACCACATGTTGGAACAGGCTGCCCACGGAAGCAGAGGAGTCACCCTCCCTGGAGGAATTGAAGAGACACGCAGATGTGGTGATTAGTGACATGGTTTTAGTGGTGGACTTGACAGTGCTGGGTTAATAGTTGGCTGTGATCATCTTAAAGTTCCAAGTGTAAGGTCCTGCACCTGGGTAGGCACAATCCCAAGCACAAATCCAGGCTGGGTGGGGAATGGCTGAGAGCAGCCCTGAGGAAAAGGACCTGGGGGTCTGGGGTGATGAAAAGCTCAACATGA
>WBNM01028563.1:0-11772 GCA_013399055.1 Ramphastos sulfuratus | reverse complement strand
GGCTGATCCTTGTGGTCCCTCCCTGCCCTGACAATTCTGTAAAACTCTTCAAAGCCTCCTCATGCCAAAAGAAGGCTTCCCAGTCTGAAAAACAAAAAACTCTGTGACCGGGGCTGGAGACACAGCTCAAGCAGATTTCCCCAGCAACAGATTTTGCCTCTAGCAGTCCTTGTTGAATAAAGCAAACATTTACCCTGGCTTTTCTTTTGGGTGTCCTCCATCAGCAACTAATCCAAAAGGAGCAAACCCATTTGTTTTTTTTTTTTCTTCTTCTCCTTTCTCTCTCTCCCAAGCACTTGCAAATAAAACACTCAGCTGAAAGCTCTTGTGCCCTTAGAGAAAAACAAATAAATCACATTATTTCATCTGAATGCCAGTAAGATCTATCCTTTCTGTCTTCTAAGAGTATCCCACACACACACCCCCCAACCAATTAAATCTTCATGAGGCAGAGGCAAGCCTGACAAAATGCTGAGTCTCCCTGGCGCCAGCATCAGGCTTGGCTAAAAGCCAGCAACAGACCAGCATTGAAAACCCTGCAGAATACAGAAGTGACCTCAGAAGGGACAAGCTGAGGAAGAGCTTCCCTTTGAACACCCTTAGCAATTCAGCACACCCAATATTCTTTCAGGCTTTGTATTCCTTTTTTGACTTAAACTTGGAGATTAATTTCCAGGTGATTTTTTTTCCCCTGCTTTTTACAGCCCAGGAAAGATGAAATGGATATTTTCATCTTGATTTTGGCTTTGGATTCAGTTTTCCCAGTTCTTTGCAGTGAGGGTGGTGAGACACTGGCACAGGTTGCCCGGGGAAGTTGTGGAGCACAGAAATATGGAATGTGATCAAAGATCACATTCTGTGCTTCTGTGCTCCACAACCTCCCTGGATGTGTTTAAGGCCAGGTTGGAACAAGGCCTTGAGTGACCTGTTCTAGTGGGAGGTGTCCCTGCCTTTGGCACAGGGAGGTTGGAACTGGCTGAGCTTTGAGATTCCTTCCAATCTAAACCATTCTGTGATTCTATGATCATAGAGGGCTCTCAGGCTCTCTCTCCAAAGGGGAGATGCTGAAGTCCCCCACTCATCCTCATGGCTCTCTGCTGGACTCTCTCCAGCAGGTCCCTGTCTCTTCTGAACTGGGGAGCCCAAAACTGGACACAGTATTGCAGGTGTGGTCTCAGCAGGGTAGAGTAGAGGGGCGGAAGAACCTCCCCCAACCTTCTGGCCCCACTTTTCTTNGAAGAACCTCCCCAAACCTTCTGGCCACACTTTTCTTGATGCATGTCAGGATGCCATTGTCTCTCTCGGCCCCAAGGGCACATTGCTGGTCCATGCAGAACTTGCTGCCCACCAGCACTCCAAGGTCTTTCTCCACCAATGGAAAACTGTTTGCTGGACATTATTTGTTTGTAGAAGTGATTTTGATGAGCCATTCATCTGCAGTTTATCTTAGCACCAAGAAAGGTAGCTGGTTGGAAAACTGTGACTCAGGGAGGGGCCTGGGAGTATTGATTGACAGTCTGTTAAATAGGAGTCAGCAGTGTGCCCAGGTGGCCAAGAAAGCCAATGACATCCTGGCTTGTGCTAGAACCAGGGTGGGCAGCAGGGACAGGAGGGGATCATCCTCCTGTGCTCAGCACTGGGGGGGGCCACAGCTCAAGTGCTATGTTCAGCTCTGGGACCCTCACTACAAGAAGCACATTGAGGGGCTGGAGCCTGTCCAGAGAAGGGCAAGGAGGCGGGAGAAAGGCCTGGAGAAGCTGGGCTGTGAGGAGGGGCTGAGGGAGCTGGGGGTGTTGAGGCTGGAGCAGAGGAGGCTGAGGGCAGAGCTCATTGCTCTCTGCGGCTCCCTGCAGGGAGGTTGGAGCGAGGAGGGAGCAGCCTCTGCTCCTTGGTGGCAAGGGACAGGAGCAGAGGAAATGTTTCCAAGCTGCCCCAGGGGAGGCTCAGCCTGGATGCTAGGAAATATTTCTTCCCAGAGAGGGTTCTCAAACACTGGAATGGTCTGTCCAGGGCAGTGCTGGAGTCTCCATCCCTGGAGGTCTTTAAGCAGCCTGTGGGGCTGGTGCTTAGCATCATGGTTTAGGATTGAGCCTAAACTGGGTGGAGGGTTGGACTGGATGAGCTTGGAGATCTCTTCCAACCGGATGTCTTCTGTGGTTTCCTTGATAAAACACATATAAAGTTGATCAAACAAATTCCTCACCAGCCAAAAATATATCCAATACATGGTTTCTTAAGGTGCTGTTGGTTTCAGAGATGCATCCTACATGCTGCAGCTTGCAGGCCTGCTGTCCCATGGCTCAGAGGTACTCTCTAGTTGTAAACACTACTAATAATTACTTGGAGATATATGATGACAATTGAGACATTGTGGAAACTTGAGTGAGCTCTGCTGTTTGCAACATCTGCATGAAATCTATGACCAATGATTGCTTCAGTTTACATTAAAGAGAAAACGAAAGAATCCATTTACACTTCTGGCTCCAGGTTAGTGTGAGACACTAACCAGCTGAAAGAAAACAGCTGGGAAGACTTTTTGGTGTTCTAAGAGGTTCTGGAAGAAGAGAGAAAGCTTCCAGGATTACACAGCATGAGGAAATTCCATGCATAATGCAGGATGGCTTTTATGGAATGGTACTGAAAAGGCAACACTTCCATTCAGCAGCAGCTTGCTGCTGCATACACTGCACTGGTGCTCACCTACTGCCCACCAACTCTATCACAGAATCACAGAATTCAGCAGGTTGGAAAAGACCTACAAGATCATCAGGTCCAACCTATCAACTAACACCTTCTCATTAACTAAACCATGCCACTAAGTGCCTCATCCACTTTTTTTCTTGAACACTTCCAGGGATGGGGACTCCACCACCTCCCTCACCACCACCACCTCAATCACTGTTGCTGTGAAGAACTTCTTCCTAACATCCAGCCTGAACCTGCCCTGGCACAGCTTGAGGCTGCGTCCTCTTCTTCTGTCCCTGGGTGCCTGGCAGAAGAGCCCAACCCCACCTGGCTACAACCTCCCTTCAGGCAGTTGTAGAGAGCAATGAGGTCTGCCCTGAGCCTCCTCTTCTGCAGGCTGCACACCCCCAGCTCCCTCAGCCTCTCCTCACAGGGCTGTGCNCACAGCAGAGCAGCTTCAGCCCTCTCTCATCCTTGTGGCCCTTCTCTGGACATGTCCCAGCACCTCCAGATCTTCCTTGTAACAGAGGCTCCAGAACTGGACAGTATTTTCTATAACCACCCCCCCCCCACACCCCCCACACCCCCAAAATACAGTACTGCTGCCTAACCTCAGATTTCCAACCCTCTACACCATAATGCTGCCTTAACGCAGTTGGTGATACTTTTTTTTTTCCCCTTTCTCCCCCCTCTTTCAATCAAGAGGGAAATATTGTTTGCAGTTACAACATTTCTTCAAGATGGTTTCAGTATTGGAGTGTTCTGTTTATTGTACTGATTATGACTTGCTCTGCCAAGCTCAACAAATCTGAAGTCACTGCTTTGATAGTCTATCATTCCTTCTGTTCAACATGTGGGTTTTTTCCTACCATGTGGATGCAATATTTCATGTCCCACACTTACTGCTTCTTGTTAAAACTCTGATTCTCTGCAAATCTTGGTCCTTTCACCTTCTATCTGCTCTGCTATGTCCAATCTGGCACACTAATTAGATGCCCAAGGATATCACCAACCACCTCTTTTAAATTCTTCTCTTAAATTCTTGTTCAGATCTGATGAGATTGTCTACGTTTTTAATCATGGAATTCTTGAGCTCTGAGATCATAATTTTTAATCACGGAATAGAGCTCTGAGATCATCCAGTCCAGTCTAGGACCTAACACCACCACATTGACCAGACCATGGCACTAAGTGCCACAGCCAAGCTGGCTCAGCACCAGGCACAGCAGTGCTAGCAACCAGCAGAGGCTCTCCAGGATCAGAAGCTGCTGAGCAGGATAGCAGTGAGGATCTTGCCACGCACCTGCAACTGTGGGGGAAGGAAAATCACAGAATTAAGCAGGTTGGAAAAGACCTCTGAGATCATGGAGTCCAACCTGTCACCTAACACCTTCTCATTAACTAAACAATGCCACTAAGTGCCTCATGCAACCTCCTCTTAAACACCTCCAGGGATGGGGACTTCACCACCTCCCTGGGCAGCCCATTCCAATGCAAATCACTCTCACTGGGAAGAACTTCTTCCTAACATCCAGCCTGAACCTGCCCTGGCACAGCTTGAGACTGTGTCCTCTTCTTCTGTCCCTGGGTGCCTGGCAGAAGAGACCAACCCCACCTGACTACAACCTCCCTTCAGGTGGCTGTAGAGAGCGATGAGGTCTGCCCTGAGCCTCCTCTTCTGCAGGCTGCACACCCCCAGCTCCCTCAGCCTCTCCTCACAGGGCTGTGCTCCAGCCCCCTCACCAGCCTTGCTGCCCTTCTCTGGGCACATTTTAGCACCTCAACATCTTTCTTGACCTGAGGGGCCCAGAACTAGTCAACCCCTCTGCTAATTGGGAACACTCTGCTTTTGGAGACATATGTTACACACAGTCCCAGCAATTGAGGAAATCAGTATAGTTAGAACAGGAAATCCCTTTAATGCCCATGCCAATTAGCTCAGATTTTTTTTCCTCGAGGAAAAACACAGCTAAGGTTAAGGAACATATTGGCTTTGATACTTGAGCAAAAAACATCTGCCAACGGTGCTGATCATCACAGAAAGAACATCGCAATTAAAAAATGCCTTTGACATCCAAATGTTGAGGCACAAATTAAGCATCTCAGACGTTTGTTTTGTTTTGTTTTGTTTTGTTTTTCTCCTTGCTCCAAAGATCGAAGTGTTTTATCCCCTGTGCTATGTCCTGGTTTTGAACCAGAAGCCTCAACAATTCTGCAACTAGAAATGGACCTGTGTGGGGTTTGCACCAATAAAACCAGAAGCAAGCCTTCTGTGTAAAGCTAACAGATTACAGGGGAAAGCATTGTTCAGTGGCAGTGGTGCCCACTTGTTTTTTTTGCCTGTGGAGCTTTCATAGAATCATAGAATGGTTTAGATTGGAAGGGACCTCAAAGCTCAGCCAGTTCCAACTCCCTGCCACAGGCAGGGACACCTCCCACTAGAACAGGTTGCTCAAGGCCTCATCCAACCTGGCCTTCAACACCTTCAGGGAGGCCGTGGAGCACAGAATCACAGAATATGATCTTTGATCACATTCTGTGATTCTGCGCTCCACAACTTCCCTGGGCAACCTGTGCCAGTGTCTCACCACCCTCACTGCAAAGAACTTCTACCAACATTCAATTTCAATCTTCCCTCTCCCAGTTCAAACCTGTTCCTCCTCCTGTCATTACAAGACCTTGTCAATAGTCCCTCCCCAGCCCTCCTGTAGGCTTTCTTCAGATCCTGGAAGGCCACTCCAAGGTCTCCTCAAAGCCTTCTCCTTTGCAGTCTGCAGAGCCCCAACTCTCTCAGCCTGTCCTCACAGCAGAGCTGCTGCAGCCCTCTGAGCATCTTTGTGGCCTCCTTTGCACTGGCTCCAACACTTCCATGTCCTTCTTGTGCACACAATTTAGGTGGTTTCCATCATTCATCTTATTTCAAGCTCACCAAATTAAAGAAAGCTTTCCCAGCACTAAAGCAGGATGACATTCAGCTTTCAGACCTGGCCAGGATCTGATTTCTTTTAAGACACAGCCATGATGTGCAGTTACTTTTGACATCAGCGCTGGACTGAGTGCCCGCAGAAAGGCAGGAAACAAAGACGTGTTGCTAACTTTTACCAGAGCCAAATGAATCTATCCAAATGCCTGAAGCAGGCAAGCTGGAGATGGATTATGTTACTCTTGATAGGGTGAAATGTACCACAGACAGAAAAGGAGGAGCTCCTTCACCACATCAAACTGCTGTAAAATTAACAAAAGGCATAACGAGATGAGAAATACAGCCAATGATAAAGGCAAATCCTCAAATCCTTGCTGCCCTGACTAACCCTCTCTGATGGAAACAGAGCAGATCAGCCATGCTGGTAACAGATGCAAGAAACAAAATCTGCCTCCTGCTATAGAGTGGACTATGCAAGACATCTTCATCTAGCTTTGTTTCTGCTGAGGGTGTGGAAGAGCTTCGTGGCCAACTCAAGGAGAAACAAAGAGCTCTGTGGTTTTCCTGAGCTAAATTATTGCTGCCTCCCTTTGGGTTGTCATTTTCAGATGTAAAGTGCCACAGTCATTCGAGTGCTTTCTAGCATGTCAAAGGTATAAATTTGGGAACTAATATGATTTAATCTCAAATTAAAGGCAAAGGAACTTTTCCATTTGCTGAGTGTCAGTTACAGCGCTCATGGATTTGCATGGTCCTGTTATGGAATTCCCAGGTCAAGAGGGACAGGGATCTGATGGAGAGAGTACAAGGGAGGGCTACAAGGATGCTGAAGGGACTGGAGCACTGCCTGAGGAGGAAAGGCTGAGAGCCCTGGGGCTGCTTAGTCTGCAGAGGAGAAGGCTGAGAGGGGATCTGAGCAATGGATCTAAATAGCTGAGGGCTGGGGATCAGGAAGGAAAGGACAGGGACAGCCTCTGCTCACTTGTGCCCTGGCATAGGATAAGGGGCAAGGGATGGAAACTGCAGCACATCAAGTTCCAGCTCAACATGAGCTAGAACTTCTTGAGTGCAAGGGTGAGAGAGCCCTGGCACAGGCTGCCCAGAGAGCTTGTGGAGTCTCCTTCTGTGGAGCCTTTGCAGCCCTGTCTGGATGTGTTCCTGTGTGACCTGCACTGGATTCACAGAATCAAGAACTAATCAGGTTGGAAAAGACCTTCAAGATCATCAAGTCAAACATCATTTGCTGGTCCTGCTGTGGCAGGGGGATTGTACTGGAAGCTATCTAGAGGTCCCTTCCAACCCCTACCATCCTGTGAGCCCATTATCCTTTTAGGCTCTTAACACTCTCTTTTCAGAGACTCTGTGTCCCCAAGCAGAAACAGTGATTCCCAAGGTTTTGATTAACAGTGGTGACATTTAGGATGTAGTATGAAAGGGAGACCTCCAGGAAGTTCCAGGGCTGCACAGTAGGATGGATTGATTCATTTTTCAGAAAAAGAAGAAAACCCATCAGAAACCTTTTGTTTTGACATTACCAATTGTTTTCACAGACACTCTTCTCTACACTCAGTGTAAGGGGCAACATCAGCTTTGGTCACATTGTCCAGTTTCTCCTTGTTCACTACTCTTAATGTGACAGGAGAGCTTTTTCCTAACCACTCAGCCCTCTCCAAACAGCTGCCAAACACAACATTCTCTGGTGACTGCCTTTGCTAATTGCAGAAGCTGTAGCCTAGCAAGTCAGAAAGAGATTCAGAGAGCAGTCTTGAGACTCAGATCTTGACTCAGAGAGGACATGGTACCATCTGGGTTGCTGGAGCAGTCATCTGGGGCTGTTAGTACCACAATCACCTGCAGGCTAAACAGGATCTCCTCAGCATTCTGAACAGGCATGAGACACCTATGTTTAGGTTGCTGATTCCTTCAATGTGTGTTATGCTGCCTTCTGCAAAGCTTTCAGCTCACTGCAAGAGAGGTATTGAGGGGCTGGAGCAGGGCTGGAGGAGAGCACTGAGAGTGGGGAAGGGACTGGAGGGGAAGGCTGCTGAGGAGAGGCTGAGGGAGCTGGGTTGGGTTAGCCTGGAGAAGAGGAGACTCAGGGGGGAGCTTAGCACACTCTGCAGCTACCTGAAGGGAAGGTGTAGTCAGGTGGGGGTCAGGCTCTGCTGTGAGGCAACTTGTGCCAGGATGAGAGGGCATGGCCTGAAGCTGTGGCAGGGGAGGGTCAGGTTGGATGTTAGGAAGCACTTCCTGCTGAAAAGGGGAATTAGAGACTGGAATGGACTGCCCAGGGAGGTGGTGGAGTCGCTGTGCCTGGAGGTGTTTAATGCAAGCTTGGCTGTGGCACTTAGTGCCATGGTCTGGTGATATGGTGGTGTTAGGTCCTAGGCTGGACCTGGTGATCTCAGAGGTCTATTTCAGCCTCAATAATTCCATGGCTGTGGAATTTGAAAAGCATTTTCTCAAAGATGTTCATAACTAGTGTCTGCTTACAAAAGCAAAGCTGACATTAACTCAGATAACAGAGGAGGTGAACAGAGCTTTAGCCAAAGCCTTTGGAGCCAACCTTTGGCTCTTACAAACCAACAGACGAATCTCCACTGTTTATGAGCAGATAATGTCCATTGTTTAGGCAGGTAGGAAGGCTTTGCAATATACTGTGCCCCTGTGAAAATACTCTGTGGAACTTGTTCCACAGGAGCAATCCAGTGCTTGAGGAGGCTTTGGCAGCTGAGGACCACAGCTGAAAGTTTAGCCTGTGTCACTGATCCAACTCTCAGTTTAGCCCCCACTTCTGAAAAGCAAACTGGCTCTGCTCTCACCTCCAATTTACGTCCAGTGTTGGTCTTGCTGGACTCCACTGTCTTGCTCCCCCAGTGCCTCTACTGTCCTTCACACATCCATGCCTGGAAAGCATTGGCAACCTGAGCACAGTGATGATCAGGCTGCTTCAGCTCTCAGAAGTCTCACTTGCATGGCTCAGCACCCAGATATTGAGGGCACAATCCCAAGCACAACTCCATGCTGGGTGGGGAATGGCTGAGAGCAGCTCTGAGGAAAAGGCCCTGGGGATCTGAGGTGATGAAAAGCTCAACATGAGCCTGCAGTGTGAGTGCAGCCCAGACGGCAACCATGTCCTGGGCTGCAGCAAGAGCAGTGTGGCCAGCAGGGCAAGGGAGGGGATTCTGCCCCTTTGCTCTGCTCTCCTCAGACCCTACCTGGAGTCCTGTGTGCAGTTCTGGAGCCCCCAGCACAGGAAGGACATGGAAGTGTTGGAGCAGGTCCAGAGGAGGCCATGAAGATGCTGAGAGGGCTGCAGCAGCTCTGCTATGAGGACAGACTGAGAGAGTTGGGGCTCTGCAGCCTGGAGAAGAGAAGGCTTTGAAGAGACCTTAGAGTAGACTTCCAGTATCTGAAGGGACCCTACAGGAGGGCTGGGAAGAGATTATTTATAAGGTCTTGCAATGACAGGACAAGGGGTAATGGGTTTAAACTGGCAGATGGGAAATTTAGACTGGATGTTAGGAAGAAGTTCTTTACAGTGAGGGTGGTGAGGCACTGGCACAGGTTGCCCAGGAAGGTTGTGGCTGCTCCCTTCCTGGAGGTGTTCAAGGCCAGGTTGGACGAGGCCTTGAGTGATCTGTACTAGTGGGAGGTGTCCCTGCCTATGGCAGTGTGTTGGAACTAGATGAGCTTTGAAGTCCCTTCCAACCTTACCATTCTATGATTCTATGATTGACCCCAATGCAGGGATGCTTAATCTGACTCTGTGTGAGACAGTTCAGGGCTAGAGACGACCTCTCCGCCTCAGGTTCTGTGCCAGAGTATTGAAACACCCAGATTATCCTGGGTACCAGAGATATGATGTCAGTCATGATGTATTGAGTTGAACCAGCTGAAGAGCTCACCCTCTGTGTGCAGCTGGAGAGAGAAAACATGGAATGAAGCCTCAGAGGAGATGAAATGAATCTGGAGTGTAACCACACTTCAGACATCTTGCCAGCCCCATTTATTCAAGAGAGTACATTTTATCACAACCAGAACATCTCTCATTCTTCTCCTAAAGATTACCCCATGGCAAACAGACGTTTCTAAAACAAGCAAACAACAACAACAACAAAATAAAATAAAAGGAAGAGGAGTCAGAATCTCCACAAGATCTATCAGAGGGTTCACTGCCTACAAGTCAGTGAAACTCAGACAAACTGGAGAGTTGGACAGAGAGGAACCTAAGGAGGGTCAACAAGGATAAGTGCAGAGTCCTGCACCTGAGGAGGAAAAAACTGCACAAGTACAGGTTAGGAGGTGATCTGCTGGAGAGTAGCCCTGTGGAGAGGGACCTGGGAGTGCTGGTGGAGGACATCCATGGACAGCAATGTGCCCTTGTGGACAAGGAGGCAAATGGGATCCTGGGGGGTATTCAGAAGAGTGTGCCCAGCAGATCCACGGAGGTTTTCCTCCCCCTCTACTCTGCCCTGGTGAGACCTCACCTGGAATATTGCATCTAGTTCTGGGCTTTGAGAGGGACAGAGATCTAGTGGAAAGAGTCCAACAGAGGGCTGCAAGGATGCTGAAGGGACTAGAACACTGCCTGATGAGGAAAGGCTGAGAGCCCTGGGGCTGCTTGGTCTGTAGAGGAGAAGGCTGAGAGGGGATCTGAGCAATGTCTCTCAATAGCTGAGGTCTGGGGGTCAGGAAGGAAGGGACAGGGACAGCCTCTGCTCACTTGTGCCCTGGCATAGGACAAGTGGCAAGGGATGGAAACTACAGCACAGGAAGTTCCATCTCAACAGGAGGAAGAACTTCTCGCCCGTAAGGGTGGCAGATCCCTGGCACAGGCTGCCCAGAGAGGTTGCGGAGTCTCCTTCTCTGGAGCCTTTGCAGCCCTGTCTGGATGTGTTCCTGTGTGACCTGTGGCAGGGAGGCTGGACTGGAAGCTCTCCAGAGGTCCCTTCCAACCCCTAACATCCTGTGATCATGTAAGTCACATGGAAAGTGCTCAGATAATATGGTCACTGACAGCACACGTCCCTAAAATAATGTTTGTGCTGTACCTCTGTAGAGGAAAGGAATTAAAAAGAAAGGTAAGAGAAGTGCTAACCCCACCTATCAGAAAAGCAACACAACAACAGCAACTCCATCTGCCACAAATAATTGTAAGTACTTGAACTGCTAAATTGAACAAATCTACAAAGAGCAGATGATGATATCTCTGTTAAATGCTGTTCATGCTCCAAAAATAGTAACAACATCATGCAGTGATCTGCAGCAGTGCCTTTTCTGTCAGTGATGCTCTCATCTCCTGCAGCCCAAGATTCTGCTGCCATCCTATTGTTTCAAAATCTTTTGCTCCCCATCACTTCTTCTGGACGGCTCTCACATGAGGACAGGCTGAGAGAGTTGGGGTTGGTCAGTCTGGAGAAGAGAAGGCTCCAAGGAGCCTTTCTTCACCAGGCAGTGTTCCAGGCCTTTCAGCATCCTTGCAGCTCTCCCTTGGACTCTCTCTCTCTGTCTTTCTGCCTTTCCTCGTCATTTAGTGCCATGTTGTGCATCTGCAGAAAGAAATTTTGTTCTAAAATACTGCTCAGACCTCATTTTTCCAATGATACCTGTCTTCCAAGGGATCACAGGAGTCTTGATCACAGAAACAAAAATCACTCCAGGTTTAATTCATATTTTCTACTTTTCCCATCTGCAGGGAAATTACCAAAGGCACCACCTGAATTTCTCTGTAACTGTTATAGAGAGTTGCACACATTTCTTAAGGAATTAAATTCCATTCTGCATCGACTTTGTAGCAAAAAGAATCCACCATACAATGAAACAGAAGTGATACATGCTGAGGTCCACAGCTCTGCCTGGAATAAAATACAGTTTTGCATTGTGACATTTAAAAATCCAATAAGGCAAAGCAAATGCTTTTCTAGCAGCTTCACTCACTCACATGGGAATAACCCAGTTAAAGAAAGTCTATTTAATACAGGAGTTTTTAAAAGGGTCACTAAGCGAAAAAGGCAATTTATGATTTTTTAAAAGTTATTATTATTAAAAAGTTACCCTTCTGTGAATCTAAACTACCTTGTGACTGAGTGTTGCTGCTGCTGCTGTTTGTAACCTCTGTCTCATTTAGTACAGATAATGAAAAATGTTTTCACAGAATCACA
>WBNM01028562.1:15370-60399 GCA_013399055.1 Ramphastos sulfuratus | reverse complement strand
ACAGAATCCCCTCCCTTGCCCTGCTGCTCTTGCTGCAGCCCAGCACTCGGTTGTCTGCCTGGGCTGCACTCACACTGCAATATGTATATATAGATAGATATATAAAATATAGATAGATAATAATAGTATTTATTATATAGCTTGGTGATTACAACTTTAGAATTGGTTGAAATGGTAATCAAATTAGTTTTCTGAATGAACTAACACTTGGGTTAATACAATACGAGAAATCTGGGATTGACTTTGTACTTCTGCAGTCTGGCAGCATTAATTCTGTGCCATTCGTACAGTGGGTATAGTGAAACAAATAAATGGGAATAATTTAGTCTTCCCAAAATTCCTTGTGAGAGCTGTCAGATAGTAAGCAGTAAATGTCTGTCATTGATTTGAAACTGGGAAAGGACAGGAGGCTGAAAAAAATAAATGCTCGATTTTACAGGTTAATAGAAAAATGGCAAAAAGGTTAATGGAACAGTGCCTCAAAGGTCTGTTTGAGGACCACTGTTATTTAATCAACAGTGTGGAAAAGAGAGTAGGCAGTAAAGTTCCAAGATTTTCAGATAATAAGAAATTATTTATGGGAGTCAGCATTGAGACAACCATGAGGAATTTCAGAAACACTTAATAAAGGAGGCCGTATTGACAGCAGAACATCCTATGCAATCCTTTGTTAATAAATACAAAGTAATACCCAGTACAGGGAATTTGAATTCTTCATACACATTACTGTGTTCTAAATTAACTGCAACCATTCAGGGAGAAAAAAAAAAACCAACCAAACAAAAAAAAAGCCCCACAACTTAGGGGACATTGCCAGCAGCTCAGTAGAAACATCTGCTCACTGCACAGCAGAAGTCAAAAAGCAAATTTACACTGTGATACAGAAATAATGGGCTAGAAAATTCCACTGATCATGGCATTATATAAACCAGCAGTTCATCCTAACCAAGGATGCAGCATTCATTTCTACTCTTCCAGTTGTGAAATAGTATAACTAAAGAAAGATCAAAAAACAGCTGCTAATGTTGACAAGAAACACAGGAGTTAATTGCAGCAGGAAATACTTGGGAGGCTGTGGCTGCCACAGAAAAATGCAGAGGGAAAAAACCCTGAACTATCTGGGGAGGAAATGTTGAGTCCTCTTGTCCTTTCTGAAACTGCAGGAACAGGAGGATTTCAGTGGATTTGAAAGGTGATACATCTGAAGATGATAGAAGAAAATGTGTTGGACCCAAAAGATAATTAACCTATAAAACTAATTACAAAAAAGAGCCTAAATCAAGTAATTCTTGAGTGCTCAAAAAAGGATTAAACAAATGTATACTAATGAGAAAATCCACAGCAATCTTCTGTAGGATTCCTGAAAGAGATTAAAGTTTGTTTGAAGGCATTAACAGAAACACACTGGAATTGGGTAATCAGGAGTTGTGGTTCATAGTGCCACATGAAATGGAAGATATAGGTAGTGGTCTAGATAAATGGATCACTCATCTGACCTGGTTGGGTAATTGCTGTCTCCTTAAGGATGATGTTAAATCTGCTGACTGAAAATTTATAAGGCTATTGCAAGTTCAGATTAAAGAGCTCATTTTGGCTTGCCTTTTCAGATGGAAGTATCTGGTGCTTAGAATGTGAACTCATCAAGTCAGAGGACCTTTCTTATCGCTGGAAGTATGTTAATGTGTCATATTTTACATCAGCAGTGGTAGTATACTAGAGTATACTTTCTGTGAAATAGAACTGAGGACAGAATCATCACTTAGAATACAAGAAGTTCCTTTACAATCACAAATCCCTTTCTGTTATTCATCACCTTCTACTTGAAGGACCCATTTTAAGAAGACTTCAAGCCTAGGAACGCTCATCAATGTGTGCATATAGCTTTAAGAAAAACAAAACAAAACAAAAGGAAGGCTGGGGAGGGACTATTGAGAAGGTCTTGCAATGACAGGACAAGGGACAATGGGTTTGAACTTGCAGAGGGGAGATTGAAACTGGATGTTAGGAGGAAGTTGTTTGCAGTGAGGATGGTGAGACACTGGCACAGGTTGGCCAGGGAGGTTGTGGAGCACAGAATCACCCAACGTGATCTTTGATCACNTGATCTTTGATCACGTTGGGTGATTCTGTGCTCCACAACCTCCCTGGAGGTGTTCAAGGCCAGGTTGGAGGAGGCCTTGAGTGACCTGTACTAGTGTGAGGTGTCCCTGCCTATGGCAGGGGGTTGGAACTAGATGATCTTTGAGGTCCCTTCCAACCTTACCATTCTATGATTCTATTGAAACAGGCAAAACAAACAATAACAACAAACAAACAACCCCCACAAAAACTCACAAAAAAACCCAAACAAAAACCCCCAAAACAAACAAAAAAAAACCTGTTTCACTAATCTTGGACATAACAGATCAGCTGTGCAATGTATGCCAAAGATAAGGAGTTGCTAGTACAATTTAAATTCTCCTTGTCGTGAATTTGCTAATGTCATCAAACAGTGAAATACACAGCGGATGAATAATTGAACCCAGATGTCATTTCTGTTGTTGGTAAGTGTAAAAGGAAAGGAAAAGACCACAAATTCATTTAAAAATCACTTACTAGGTAGGCTTGATTTTCACCTTCAAAGTAAAACCCCTTCCATGGAATAATACACTGCACAGATGTATAAAAAACAACTAACCAGCTTTCTGTTTAAAACTCAGTAGTACAAAGCCTCTTGATGTTAAGCACACTGAATGTAACTAGCTTCACAATTTAGTTTTCTTAAGGAGAAATAATGTAGTTCTCATTAAACTCCTTGGGAAACCAGCTTTAATAATGTTCTTTGGTTATCAGGGGTATCGTTTTTCCTTCAGGCAGTGCTGAGGAAATATGAAGTTAAAACCATCATTGAGTGTGATAATGAAGTCAGCCCGTTCCAGTGCAAGACCACAGCAGTTCTTTATCTCTCCAAACAGGCTGTGGGGCTGAAAGCTGTTCTTCTAGTTGGCAAAGTTGCTGAGTGTGCAGATAACTATCATTTTGGAACATGTGGAAGAGAACTGAAGGGACTGGTTTGCAAAAGAATTCCCACAAAAAGAAATCATCACTGCAGTGCTTTCCTAAGCTCCTGCCTACCTAAGATTTTCATTCAATTGGAGAACTATTTTCATATATATTTGATATATATACATATATACTTCATATATGTACTATTACCTGTACTAGTGGGAGATGTCCTTGCCTATGGCAGGGGGTTGGAAATAGATGATCCTTGAGGTCCCTTCCAACCTTACCATTCTATGATTCTATATACTTATCATAGAATTCTGATTCTATATATATATTCTATATATGATTCTACATACTTATAGAATTCTGATTCTATATATATATTCTATATATGATTCTATATATTTATCATCAGAATTATGATTCTATATATATTCTATGTATGATTCTATATACTTATCATAGAATTCTGANTATATATATATATATATATATGTATTTGTGTATATATATGTGTGTATATGTGTATATACATATCTGTATATATACATATATATGAACTTGCATGTATATCTTTTGCTTAACTTTTCACCTTACACACATATTCCTGTTCCTGCTCGCACTTGTTCACTTAAATGTGTAAATTCCTCATTCACTGGCACCAGTGCATCAGCTTATCTTTACACACCCATAAATACATACTTTTTTTTTTGTGTGTCCCTTCCCTGTTCACACAAATATACATGCAGGCTCACCAAATGAAGTTAGATGCATAGTAAATAAATGCAAGTTTTAATAGCCTCACACAAAGAATGAAAAAATAAATGTAAGAATAAGGTGGGCATAAAGTAGATGTGATTAGTTCAAAAGTCATCAATAGGACGAAAAGCTTCAGAGGGTTCTTCTCTGAATCATTTATTTAATATTCATTGACTTGCACTCAGTTTCAGTGGCAAGGCTTCAGTGTATCAAACATTTACAACCTCAAACGTTTTAAAAACCATTTCTCCTTTCTAATAATCTCTCTGTGCATTTCTGGACAGATATTGTAATGTATAATGCATCACACACTGGTGCAAATAGGCAGCTGCTTCTGGTGCTATGAAAATGAAATTTGTAACCATGTTATTTCCTGTTGCATCTTCTAAAACAGTTTATTGTCTTGATGATAAGTGTACAGTTGCTGTTGTGAGCTCAGGACTTGCAGGTTGCAAAACTTGAATGTAATGTTCTGCTGTTCCAGTAAGGCCAATGGTCTTGGCAGTTCTGCTAAAATTAGGCAAAGGTCATTTGGGTCACCTTATGTACTGGAAACTCTGAGACAATTTTGTGCGAAGAAATATCAAACAAAATGCTTCTATAACACTATCAGAGGAACAGAGCATTTAGCTTTCCAATGTGTCTGTTACTGAAACTGCAGAGGACTGCTTGAATCCTAGCAGATGAAGTACTACCAATAAGCCACAAGATACTTAAGAGAACAGTAATGTTTCAAAGGTGGTGCAGTGTGAGCTGTATGAGTCACACTGGCAAAAAAATGAAACAATTAGATAGCCATGGCAGTATTTATATCTATTCCTTTACATTCTAGTGCAGCAATAGTTGAATTGGAGCCTCCAGCTAGTGTTATCTATGGAGCAGAGATGCTTCATTGAGTCAGATGATGATGCTGTAGATGATGTCAGAAGCACAAGGCTCTTCCCAGCCTATTTATGCTATGGTACCATAGTACTATATAAGTAACAAATGATCTTCTAAATAGGATACCTGCAAAACAAAGACTTTCAAACCAACTTAGAACAGAATTGTCTCTTCTGTGCTGGTGCTACATGCCACTTCAAACAACTAAATGGAAAGGAAAAAAGAAAAAAAAAAAAGTTAAAAATTAAAACACCAGCTGAACTGATGAGAAATGACACAAATTGTGAATGTTCAATGTTTGCTACATGATACTGAAGCAAGAATGCAGAAGTAGATATTAAATATTTAAGGAGTATAAATTGTTTTGAGTGATGCATTGAGAGCACATAACTAGGACTATTGATCTGAAACCAAGATTAAATAAGTTTAAGCTGAAAGAAGAAGCAATTTCATAAAGGCAAGACTTAATAAACTGTGGAATAGTCTCCCCAGGAAAGAATTGAAAACATCCTTGCTTAGCAAATTTAAATCTGAACATATTGTGTGGGATTATGCTGTACTGGCTGTGAGACAGACAAGAGGGGATTAGGTAATAGGACAAATATATTGAAATTCATACCTGCCAGTTCTAGTGTCTGTGATCTAGTTTATATATAAAAGGGTCTTGAGGGGGCTTAGTCCCAGAAAACTTAGGGAATTTACTTCTAAAGAAAGCAATTGGTTAAGAAATTGAACCAACTGGAAATTTTCAAACAGTGATATTTTTCTAAAGCTGTTGCAGAGAGGAAAAGTGGTGATCTGTGCCAGGCAAACCACTATAGCAATGCTAGCAGCTTGCCAGTTACTCATGCCATTGGCAATAGCTGTCCCCAGTGCAACCAAACCAACAGTAAAACCTGCTTCTATTTTTGTTGTGATTCACATGGCCACGAGGAAAGGCAGCTTGGACAGCTTGATTTTATTTCAGTCGTGTCCTAATCATAGTCTGATCTTTGTATCTTCCCCACATCCATGCTTCTAAACCCCACACAATTTTCCATACTGAATAGAAACTGACATTTCAAGTGTGCCAGGGCTTGTGAAATGTTAATTAAAGCTTCATGTTGCAGATGTGATGCAGAGATTATCTCCCATTCTTTTCTGCAAATTATTTCTTCTTGGTGTTTTTGCTAGTATCCGCACTACACCACTTTCCTCCTTAACTTTTGTCAAGGAGCCTGTCTGAGCTGGGACTGACTCCAAGATGTATTGTGGCTTTTCTAGCTTTTGCTTCTGTGACTTTTTCTGTTAATTGCTCCTGTGGTTCAGAGCTGCAGCTAAACCAGATGCCGAATGCTCAGGACAACAGAGCACAAAGCAGGCTGTGCTGCTTCACAGCCTTCTTCAAACCCAGCCTGTTAAGTTGCAAAATGCTAGCTTTGAACTATTACTGACTTACTAAAATCAAGTCTAATAAACAGTATATCAGTTAACTCCACTTTTTTTGGCCTCTAAATAAGCTTCTTCCCTTGGTGAAGGGAAGGCAGAAATAGGCAAGTTAGCTTTGAACAAGCACATGTAGGTATTAGGAGTTTAAGCATGGCGGTCCAGGATTCCACACAGGTAATTTTACGTNCCTTGAGGTCCCTTCCAACCTTACCATTCTATGATTCTATGATCTTATTGGTGTTTTGGTTACAAGTCAGCCAGAAAGCATAGAAACTTTTTATTTTGATGTAATTTAAGCCTTTAAAAATGTGTAACTTTTTACTACTTCTTGGTTTTGTTTTATTTTATTTTTTTTCCAATAATGCATCTTGGGATCACCAATTGTGAGACTTGGGGTCAGAGATTGGCTTCTTACTTTTAGGGTATAGCATGAACAAAGTTGCTTGGATTTTTGTATAATGAAAAAGATGATTATTTTGCTATGTTGCTGTTTTACTGAAACAGTGAAAGAGATTATGTGGATGGTGAGAGAAATGGGAGGCAAGAAGGTGAAAGGAGGACATCAGGATAGAAAAAGTGAAACATAGGTAGGTGAGTGAATGTGAAGATGTGTTGACACACATCTTTAACATCTTCAGTGATGATCTGGACGAGGGCATCGAGACAGTCATCAGCAAGTTTGCAGATGACACCAAGCTGGGGGCAGATGTTGGTTGGTTGGAGGGCAGAAGGGCTCTGCAGCAGGACCTCGGGCGCCTGGACAGATGGGCAGAGTCCAAGGGGATGGCGTTCAACAAATCCAAGTGCTGGGGGCTGCACTTTGGCCACAACAACCCCATGCAGAGCTACAGGCTGGGGTCAGAGTGGCTGGAGAGCAGCCAAACAGAAAGGGATCTGGGGGTGCTGATTGACACCCACCTAAACATGAGCCAGCAGTGTGCCCAGGTGGCCAAGAAGGCCAATGGCATCCTGGCCTGCATCAGGAATAGTGTGGCCAGCAGGAGCAGGGAGGTCATTCTCCCCCTGTACTCTGCACTGGTTAGGCCACACCTTGAGTACTGTGTCCAGTTCTGGGCCCCTCAATTTAAGAAGGACATTGAGGTGCTTGAGCGTGTCCAGAGAAGGGCAACGAGGCTGGTGAGAGGCCTCGAGCACAAGCCCTATGAGGAGAGGCTGAGGGAGCTGGGATTGTTTAGCCTGGTGAAGAGGAGGCTCAGAGGAGACCTTCTTGCTGTCTACAACTACCTGAAGGGTGGTTGTGGCCAGCAGGAGGTTGCTTTCTTCTCTCAGGCAACCAGCACCAGAACAAGAGGACACAGTCTCAAGCTGTGCCAGGGGAAGTTTAGGCTGGAGGTGAGGAGAAAGTTCTTCACTGAGAGAGTCATTCCCCACTGGAATGGGCTGCCCAGGGAGGTGGTGGAGTCACCGTCCCTGGAGGTGTTCAAGGCAGGTTTGGACGTGACACTTGGTGCCATGGTCTAGTCTTGAGGTCTGTGGTAGTGGGTTGGACTTGATGATGTTTGAGGTCTCTTCCAACCTTGCTGATACTGTGATACTGTGATCTTGGCTGATTGTCAGCTCTTTCACCTTGCTGGTGATTGAGCACTTGCCACTTCAGCCAGAGCTCAGGCAGCACACTGCTTCATGCATAAGGAAAAGAAAAATGCTATAGATGAGTCTCAAAAAAAAAAAAAAAAAAAAAAAAATTTTTTTCAGTGCCCNAAAAAAAAAAAAAAGTTCTGTTCATGTGCCGGTTCAGTTTTGTTTGAAAGCTTTGGGTTTTATGATATTTGATCCTAACCAACTTACCTATCTTGACTCAGTAATATGCTCCTTGCTTCTAGCAGTGGGTCAGATGAAATTTTGCTATTGAGATCATCCATCATTGCAAATTGCTGTATTTTTTCAGGCCAGGGTCTGAAATAAGGCTGCCTAGAAAGAAATCTGGGCTGGGATGTGCAATAGTCTTGAAGTAGTTGCTGTGTGAATTGTAGTATATATCAAATGGCAGATTGGAGAACAAAGGATAGAAAACATCTTCAAGTTTCTTGTTTCAAAATCGATTCTTATTAGTTAAAATGGAGACAGTGTGGTCTAATGGTGAGATGAAAGCATAGAAAATGGTTGTTAGATGTTACTTATTGCTGTTACTCAAGTCTGGCACTGACAGTGTTTGAATGTTACCCAGAAAAACAGCGAAGACATTTTAGCAGTATAAATGTTTTTAAAATTTGGCTGTTACTTCGTTCAAAGTGTTAATGCATAGATTTAGAGAGCAAAACATCCCCCACTCAGCATTTGTAACCCATCTTTAGTAAAGAGGGTGCTGCAGTTGTGGATGGAGATATGCTGGGCAGAGCTCTGTATTTGCAGCCTTTCCTTTCTCAGGAGCACTATCAATCTGTCACATTTTATGCGCAGTAAAAACCTCACCCAAATTATTAAGAGAAAAATAATAATAAAAGCTTAATAAATTTCCTATTTCTGACAAGTAGTGAGTATGAAAAAGTGCTATCAGAGAGCTTTCTGGCTCCTGCCTGCACCACCCAAATGCTCACTTCTAATCCTTTTGGTCATTTTTTCCCACTAAGACATTGTATTTATTTCTGCCTCTGACAACTGTTTGAAAAGTTGTATGCCTTCTGCACAGCGTAGTATTATAGACGATGTATTAGGAGTCATATATCCAGCATGCCTTCTTTGTGGGTACCTAATAACTGTGCCTCTGCTCCATAAAGAAAAAGCCTGTGACAGGTTTATTCATCTTTTTATTTCCTTGTCGTGCTCTGCTCCCTGCTGAAAAAAGCTTCCTTTTCAATTCAGCATCTTCTTCTCTTCTCTGGTTGGTAAATCCCAGGTGAATTTCATTTGCACAGACACTGGTGGGAATTGCTTTGCTGCCCCACAGACTGCCAGTCACAGAAAGGAGATACTACACAGGCTTCTGTTTGCAAGGATCAAGAAGTTTTGGACTAGAGGGAAGAGCAAGCAAAGCACAAGTGACAATCATTGTTCCTTTCATGATCAGAAAGGACACAGTATGAAAAGCACTTAAAACATAAGTCAGCCCATATCTATGCCTTCGAAGGTTTTCCTTTTGATGTGATTCAAAATAGGTAGAGCCTTCTGGTCTAGCTCATATCAGCTTCCTGCCATCTTCTTGTGGAGAGAGAAGCTTTGGGGATGTCAGGAATGTTTCCTGTGATTTCTCATTCCAAAGACCCCATGCTTCATGCATGTTCTGGATAACATGATGGGAGTTAAACCCCAAATACCTGCTTCATGAACAAGAATACTGCAGATATAGTAATTCAATAACCTGATGTTGGAGGAGTGAAAAGACCTAGAAGAGTGAGGTGGTGTAGTGGAGGGGTAATTAATTAATGTGAGGTGGTATTTTTAAAAATTAATATTGTTTATTAATATTCAATATTCAGAACTCTCACCACCCCCATCACTAATTTTAATAATAATTGGTTCTTTGCATCAGTCATGGAAACTTTATGCAGGTTACAACAGGCTCTAGCAATAACTACTGATAATATATAACATGAACTTGTTTGAACTGGCAGAGAAGGCTTTGCGGTCAGTGCACCGCTTGCGGTCAATACTCCGCTAGCCCACTAGATGGCCTCAAGGAGCTCCTTTCTGCTTATGGCAGAAGGCAATTAGTGGTTACAAGAGGCTTGAAGGATTTACTCACAAAATATTATCAAACAGTACCCAAAGCACGTGGAGGGGTTGCTGTCGGTGATCTCAAAGCTGTTAGAAGCTTTGGAGTCTTCCCAGGCTCTTTTCTCAGGCATCTAGGAGTCTGGCACAGTCTCTGACCTGGTTCCTCTTGACTCCTAATTCAGCAGAACCCTTGCAGAGGGGCAGGCAGGATGCAATGCCATGTGCAGGCTTGGCACAATGTCACACTGGCTGTGCAGGCTGATCGCGTGGAGGCATTTAGAGCATGTTACTGGTAAGCTCTTGGAAGGCAGTTTCCAGGAACAGGATACAAGGCAGTAGGAGCATGCATAGACAGCATGGATACAACAGCAGAGCAGACACTGTGCTCCCTGCTCATTTCCTTTTATCCATACAGCCTGAGACTAATGAGCCTTTGGACACAGAATAGCCAACCAGAATGGCAGTTAGCCAATCTTGACCATATTAGGCAAAGCCATAGGCTTGCTTTACCCAAATTTGGGCAGAACACAGCCTTGCACAAGGCAACCCTGTGTGCCTTGTTTACTGCAGGGTTCAAAACAAGTCTGGGCAGGCCACAGTCCTCAGACTCAGTGGCTCCAGGTTCTTTGTCCTCTTTCCCATGGTTGCTTCTCCCCAAAACAGAAGGAGAGGAGAGCAGAAAACCATGTCTGGGCAAGCTAGGATATGTATAATCCTATTTTAGCCTGCTTAGGCCTACCATGACAGGTGATCTGTTCAGCTGCATAACAAAAATGTCTTAGAGGTTATATACTTGGATACTCCCAAACGTGATAGAAAAGTTTCCAATCATGTAATTCTGTTTGCTGTAACTAATTCTCAGACCCACACCCATGCTCATGTCTGTGTACTACACCCTCCCACACATCATCTTCCTCACCCACATCCATCAGTGCTCTCAGGTACAGCAAACTGCTTCCCACAAGCAGTGATCTCACTCAGCAAACCATAGGCTCCAAGGAGCACATGCGTGAGCCCACGCTGGCACTTAGCACGTGTGGTAGATGCAGCTTCCCACACGTGTGCACAACTGTAGTCATGTCACATTAGCATTGCTCTTGAAAAGCTTTCTGTTATCTACAAGTGAAGGCAGAAGGATCACCTCCAGAAAACCTCAACTTCTTTGTCTTTGAAAAGAGAGTGCGGGGAGGTTGTAAAGCAGCTTTGTACAGTAGCCAGTGGGACTTCATCAATTAGGCTAACAGCAAGCACTTGAATGTGATTTAGGACTTCTGTGCAACTTTTATTTCATATCGCTGCTTTTCCCTTTCACACCATTTCCTTTTCAGCTCTGATGTGGATAGGAAGAGCTCATGTAAATTGCAAGCAGAGGGTGATGATTACTTTAATAGAAATAGCTCTTAATGAGGCAATTCGTTCTGCTGGGCTGCCATGTGCTAGCTCCCCATAACTGTTTTAAAAGCTGGTAGCAGCAGTCTTCTTCTATTACTGTAAAAGTATATCTCACATAGACGTTAGCACTGCTCCTGCCAGCTTAGCCTGGGGGATTTTTTTTCCTTCTAGTTCACTTGAGAGAACCACTGTCACAGAAGAGTGCAGCATCCCAGGCATAGTGTTGAACTCTGCATCAGTTGTCCTGTTACAGGCAGTAAGAAAACTGCATGGCTCCTACGCCTTCTGCTGCCTTCTCAGTGCTCTGATCAGTGTGCACTGATGTGGTTGTGTGGGGATTGATTGTGTTGCTTCATAATGCTGATGTATTACTCCCAGTAGGATAACCCCCACTTTCTATCTTCAGCCCATTCAGCACAGTAGGAGTGAAGGCAATCAGTATATTGTAGCAATAAATTTTGAGATTGGTTTTATTGCTGCTGTTTGCTGTGTATCTACAGGTGCCTACCCAGAATTTCCACTGTAAGGTGCTACAGAGTAATTCTTAACTGTGGCATGGAGCAAGGAGAAGCCTGAGTGTTATGGAGTTGAGCACTGCAGAAATGCAAAAATAGTGGAAATAATAAGAGCAATTTATCTAAAGAATAATATGCAGTGGTGATGTTATTTTGTTTAACTACTACTGCAAGGTGTGAGTCCAATAATTACTGTAGTACATTGCAGTTTGTTTCTGTTTTGTTTTTTGGGGTTTTTTTAAAGTCTTTCATTCTAGAAACTCAGAAGGCTTTAAAATTCAGTCTTCTTACCCATCATGGTGAAAATACAATTATATCTAGAGTTAACCAAGGTAGTGGCCATTCGAGAGGATTTAAGCAAAGAAGAAAATTCAAAACCCAAGTCTTNTTGCCCTGCTGGCCACACTTCTCTTGATGCAGCCCAGAACTCAGTTGGCTGTCTGGGCTGCACTCACACTGCAGGCTCATGTTGAGCTTCTGTTATGAATTTCCCATATGATCTTAAGGAAGACAGTTAGCCTTTGGGGGCCTTTGTTCTCTTCCTGAAAGTGAAGTTAAAAGTCTTTACTGTCAGCTATGAAGATAAAACATAAAAGGTGCTCAGATGCTATGATAGTGGTGGGTCTATAAAGTAAAGTCTAATATCAGAGCCAGCAGCAGAAACTAGAAGTCTGGGCTTCTGTCTCTGACTAAGATAACTAAATTACACTTATCTGTAGCTTTGTCTTTGGCAAAGTTTAGTAACAGCAGACCCCATGCTTTTGTTCTGTAAATTCTGCAATAATGCAGCTTTTTATCATTGCTGAAGTCTCATGGGGACTCAGCTGATGTTATGTGTGCAGTCATTATTGAACACAGGGAAATCCTCTCAACTTCTCAGCCCAGAACTGCATCTCTTTACCTTCAGAAATAATCAGTTGCCATACTCTGGGGTTTGCTTTTGTTTTGATCATCTTGGAACTGTGAATCCTTTTGCTTGCCTACAAGAAGTGTTAAGGACAATAACCTGTTGAATACATTTACATGTACTTTGGGTAGTGGAAGGAAGCAACATTTGTTGTGGGTCATCACTGTAACTTTGTGCTCATGTGTGTGTCTGAGGAAAGCGAGGTCCTGGCTAGAAGAAAAAGCACACAAAACTTGTGCAGAATCATAAGAAACCTTTCTACTCTGAGGTTCAGAAGTTCAGTCTCTTTAAAGATTTATTCAGGTATCTTTCTACTATGAGAACTCCCCAAGTGCCTGCTGCAGCACTTGCAACTTTAAGCAAGTATTTGTGAGTGTCCTTTTCCTCATCCCTCCTCTGCAATATAGTAACAAATTATTGAAGCTATTGAAGAGTTATCAACTAATAAAGTAGAAAACTGACACTAACTATCTGATGTGGATTTGCTGGAGGGACCTTAATAGATTTTAATTCCTCAGACCACCTGCATGTACTCCCAAGCTGAGGCATTTCCCTTACTCAAGGCATTGCTGAAGGACTCTGTGTTTTTATACAAAAGGAAAATGGTGAGTAAAATGAAATCCTCTTCCCAGGAGCCTATACAGTCAGGAGCTGGCTTTTGTGTTGCCTTTTTCTTTTTCTCAATCACATAAAGAAAATTGATTCTAGCAGTTTTGAAATCAACAAGATTAAAGCAGAGGTTACATGGTCTTGGTGGTTTTGGTATGTCTCGCACTGGTCTGTTTTGTAACTGTCATCCCTAATATAATGGCACATGTGGAAGGACCTTTGACCTTTGAAGAATCACTCCTAATAGCTCTGGCATTTGCACAATCACTGTTCTTTTGCATTTAAGACTCACTTTAGCAGTAATACCTAAACAATATTAGTCATCTGGTAGTGATTATGTAGAAGAGTATATATGTATTAAAAAGAATCATAGAATCATAGAATGGTAAGGTTGGAAGGGATCTCAAGGATCACCTAGTTCCAACCCTCTGCCATAGGCAGGGACACTTCCCATTAGTACAGGTCACTCAAGGCCTCCTCCAACCTGCCCTTGAACACCTTCAGGGAGGTTGGGGAGCACAGAATCGTGTGGATTCAGCATCTTTGATCACGTTGGGTGATTCTGTGCTCCCCAACCTCCCTGGGCAACCTGTGCCAATGTTCCACCACCCTCACCGTAAAGAACTTCTTCCTAACATCCAGTTTAAATCTCCCCTCTGCCAGTTTAAACCCATTGCCCCTTGTCCTGTCATTACAAGACCTTGTCAATAAACCCTCCCCAGCCTTTCTGTAGACTCCCTTCAGATACTGAAAGGCTACTCTAATGTCTCCCAAAGCTTGAAAATGTTCTACTTCTCCCTAGGCATCCCAACTTCTGTTTTTAAGGAATATTACCTTGTTGTGCAAACTCTTACTGTGCAAAGAATAACAAGGGCACCCCAATTTACCTCTCTTTGGGGATGTTAACTTTTTATCACATTCAGAGGGAAACCAATAGAAACACCTAAGACTATTGAATTTCTCTCAGGTTTCCTTGCTGTAAACAGTAGCTACCATCTGGCTGGGGATTTTTATTCTTGTACCAGGAAAGTTTTGAGGATCAGGCAGTATAAGAAAGACAGCCAGGAGCAGGACAAGATGCTAGATTCAGCTGTGCAGTTGGGAAAGCTCAGTGAATTGCCTTTTTTGGGTTTTTTTCTTTCTTTCTTTCTTTTTTTTTTTCCTATTTTTTTTCCCTGCCAGTGGTTATTAAACTCCTCAAGTAATGGCTGCAAGCCCCAGGAGGCTTCCAGGTGAAAATCATTCAAGCTTTTGCCTAGCAGGCCTGATGTGGGGAGAGCCAGCATGTGTGCGAGCTTCAATTCCCAGGGCTCTACAATTTGGCTTAACCTTCTCAGGAACACAGGGGTGTGTGGCAGCAGCTCAGCCATCTGTTTCAGCGGGTGTTCAGCTCTGGTGCACTCTTCTCCACACTCTGATTAATTGCAGCTGTGTACAAATTAGTTTTCTCCAAAAGCTATTTATCGCTCTCAAATTAACCGCATAGGCAGCAAACCTCAAGCAAACAAACAAACAGACAAAAGAAGAGCAGTAACATAGATGTCCAGCTTGGAGACCTGGCTTCATCTTGGACTTGTGGCAACAGTGCACAACGAGTGATCTCAGGCTTTCATGATGACTGAGTAGCTGCTGTTCTCTCTTCTATCAGCAGTTAATTAAGGCCCCAGCATGGTGCTGTAAGCACTGGGCTGCAAAAGGTGATGACAGAGACACAGCAGAGGCACCTGTGCTTCTGGAGTCTGGGATAAATGGTTCTTTTCTGTAGTGGCAGAAGACATTACAGGCAGTCCTGCACAGTCAGGTGTGGACAGTTGTGCACATTCCCTGAGCTAGCTGCAATAGAAAGGCCATCTGGCTGAATTAACACAGGACAATGCTCCCAGATGAAGCCCAGCTGTGAGGCAAGACTTCTTTGAAGAGGCACAGTCATAAGGTAATGTGTCTAATCATCTCTGGGACCAGAGCTGGGTACTGCCAGGTGGTGGTTTAGACTGTGGGTTTCTCTGGGGTCCTGTCTCTTTGTGTGTTCATATGGAATATTTGGTCCAATCTAGGAAGGCTCTTACAAGTGTGAGGTAACAAGGAACTACACTAACTGCCTTTCAAAGGAAGTCTAGTCATTAGGTTGCTCAGGGCCACATCCATCAACTCTCAAACACCTCCAAGGATGGAAGCCATAGCTGATACTGTGGTGTGGTGTCCATGCACAGTGTAAAATATCTGTTTAATTTTGTGTGAAAATATTGACATCATTTGAAAATGTGACTTCGTGGTCTGGTGTGATATAAATGTGTCCTAAGACATATCTTGCAACTGGAAAATTTTACTCTGCTTCATTTTAATTTATTATCTTTTAAAAACAAGCAATGTTCCATGCTTCACTGAATCAGAGAATCATAGAATATTGGAAGGGACCTCAAGGATCATCTAGTTCCAACCCCCTGCCATAGGCAGGGACACCTCCCAGTAGTACAGGTCACTCAAGGCCTCGTCCAACCTGGCCTTGAACACCTCCAGGGAGGTTGGGGAGCACAGAAGCACTCAACGTGATCAGAGATCATGTTGGGTGATTCTGTGCTCCCTAACCTCCCTGGGCAACCTGTGCCAGTGTCTCACCACCCTCACTGCAAACAACTTCCTCCTAACATCCAGTCTAAATCTCCCCTCTGCCAGTTCAAACCCATTGCCCCCTGTCCTGTCATTGCAAGACCTTGTCAATAGTCCCTCCCCAGCCTTCCTGGAGGCCCCCTTCAGATACTGGAAGGCTACTCTAAGGTCTCCTGGAAGCCTTCTCTTCTGCAGGCTGCAGAGCCCCAACTCTCTCAGCCTGTCCTCATAGCAGAGCTGCTCCAGCTCTCTGAGCATCTTCGTGGCTTCCTCTGGACCTGCTCCACCAGTTCAGTGTCCTTCCATGTCCTTCCATGTACCACTGAGAACTTCTGTTACTGATCTTAAAGTGTTTAACAAGCAAAAAATCACGGAAACAATGTTCTTTGGCCCTAAGATAGATTTAGTTTTCTTCACTTTAAAGAGAGTGACACTGAGGCAGAGAAGAACCTTATGCTATGCTCCTGGTCTGACAGCAAATGCAATGGAAGAGACAAGCACAAAGCAGCAAGCACATCTGATTCGAAGTTCATCTAGACTTACAGTTTTCTTTCAAAACAAAACAACAACAAAAAAAAACCACCTTGAAGCATCCTGAGTCTATGCACAAACATCACACAGAGAATATATTTCAATAAATTGTGTTCTTCTCTGAAGTTTGAAACTTAAGAAGATACTCAGTATGCTCTTCTATAATTTTTTTTCCCTAAGGAAAACACACACTAGAGATACTTTGATAGTTTCCCATGATTATTGAGGTTGAATATTCATTCCATACAAAAGACTGCAGAATTAGCAACACCTTACAATTCTATGTGCCCTCAAATGGCAACACAGACTTATTACTTGTTTCAAGTAAAATAATTACTTACAGAAGTGACACATTGATTACTAATTCTTCCAGAAGTTATTATGCCTTAACGATTTGAAAAAACAAAGACTCCAAGCCAGTAATATAATTTGTGCTAGGAGTTGCTCGACTTGATAAATGATTTTGACTCAAATAATTGCTTTGTTAAAGCGAAAATGTGCTGAAAAAGCTTCAGTTTACCTTGCTGGTGCCACGTAATAAAGAAACCAGTATTAATAATAATTATAAAACTAATAGCCTGCTGAGAATGAACTCCTGCTTGCTTTATTGACTACCACAGAAGTAACATTTAAAACTTGTGATCGGTTGGAACCGCTCTATAAGCTGGTTGAATCCAGAGGCACAGGAATGAAACTCAGTGGTTTGTCATTATTGTGATTTTTATTTTTTTTCCCCCCTGTTCCCAGATGCTGGTAAATGGATGAAAATTCCAATAATTGAGAGGTTATGCACACAATGTGGGAGTGTTAATTGACATCCCTGCGAACTTTGCAGCTCCCTAACCCTCGTGTCTCAGTTGGATTCATTCACACTATCCCATTGCAAGTTTTGCCCAGTAAGATATGAATGGAGGAGTGACTTGTGCCCACAGCAGAGAGGAGAACAATATGGTGCAGAATCTCATCGTGAGCTCCAGTGAGAAAGCATAGGATGGATGTTTGTGGTGCCCCCTTTTGTACTTAGCCCACAAATTTAGGTCATGCTNGCAGAGTAACTACTAAGAAGCCTCCCAGTGGAGTGGCTGGGTGCCAAATCTATCTTTTAGTTTTCCAAGCTAAATTTCAATTATTGTCATTGTTGTTGTGGTTTCCTCAGGTTGTCTGGTAATGGGATTAATGTAATTAAGAAATACTGCTGCTACAAAGATCAGTACCAGTTCATCTTCTCAGTCAGTTGGTAGGACATTATTCCTGTTTGTTCATTTATTTAGGGAGTCCTTAAGGCTTTATAAATATATATATATATATATATATATATATATAATGTGAGTACATTTAGCAAAGATAATTTTCTCAATTTCTTTAAAACAGTTTAGATTTTGTAACAGTAGCCACTGTTACATCCCTTCATCAGTACATTCTGCTGAAATATTTTTGTCTAGAACAAACCACAGGTTCTTTTTTATTTTTAAGGGTTTGTTTTTCTTCCCTACAACAAACAGTGAGTTTTCTCCCTGAGAAGCAGCTGTTAGGAGTAGTGCAGCTTCCCAGGGAGGGTTTCAGAGTAACGCCAGAGCAGCTGAAACCTTTGCAGTGGAGTTCTGACATGCTCACACAGCATCTCTATTTCCAGACTTACAGACTCCTAATCCAGATCCCAGTTCAGGAGTCAGGAGCAGTTAGCACCTAAAATAAAACAGTTTGGTTTCTTTTGGTAGATGACACAGGCATCCCATATCCCCTATGCAAGAGCTGCTTTTGAAAATCCATTCAGTAGTTTAGAAAGCTGTCAGAGTGCCGTGGTAGAAAACAAGGATCCATCTCTTTTGTTGTCTTTAATTTTTCCCATGTGTGAGGAAAATGCCATACTTCTGTGAAGGAGAATATAGCACCTTTATGCTCAGAAAAATTGAATTCTGGTGTTGAAATTGATGATCAGCTTGTAACTATGAAAGCTAAATATTTTACTTCATTGGTTTTTTAATCAGATGTAACCTAAGGTACTACCAAGTATCCAGAGTCCTTTTCTGCTTGTATGTATCTACTTTCTTGTATATTTCTACTTTCAAGGCGGGTTTGGATGTGGCACTTGGTGCCATGGTCTAGTCCTGAGGTCTGTGGCAATAGGTTAGACTTGATGATCTTTGAGGTCTCTTCCAACCTTGCTGATACTGTGATACTGTATCTGCTTTTCAGAAGCTGTTCTGTGGGGCCATTACTTGCAAGCGCAGAAGCAAGGAAGGCCTCTTGAAAATAGAGTTTGTGTTATTGCAGAAGATGGGAGAGAGAAGGCATCTTTTAGTAGGGCAAACTGATTTGTGAATGCAAGTGCTTTCTGGAAATTAGATTCTTCTCATAATTTTGCCCCGATATGGCAAGATGCAGTTGTTTCATCACTCAGATTGGCTTTTGCCTGAAACAAGATTAAGAGTAAGGCATTTCTCCCCTGCTACACCTGTAACATTGTCTCCCTTTTTCAATCTGTTCTACCATCCTCTTTCCCAAGCAGAGGCCACCAGTGGTAGAGTTAGAGACAGGCAGGAAGCTGAACTGCCACTAGTAATGTCTTCTGCTGCATTAGCATGGTTTTCATACACATCCTGCCATGTTAATTGAAAGATCTTTAATTTGCATGTGGGAATTATCTGATTGTCTCTCTTCCCTGAACCTTCTTTATAATTATGCAAATGGTCCAGCACAAGGGAGAAACAAGTCATTTTGCTAGCTTCAGAAGCAGTGTGTTCCAAATAAGGAAGACTGCAACTTGCTGATGATCATAAAATCATAGAATGGTAAGGTTGGAAGGGACCTCCACAACCTCCCTGGGTAACCTGTGCCAGTGTCTCACCACCCTCACTGGAAAGAACTTCCTCTTGACATCCAGTTTCAATCTCCCCTCTGCCAGTTCAAACCCATTGCCCCTTGTCCTGTCATTGCAAGACCTTGTCAATAGTCCCTCCTCAGCCTTCCTGGAGGCCCTTTCAGATACTGGAAGGCTACTCTAAGGTCTCCTCAACACCTTCTGTTCTCCAGACTGAAGAGCCCCAACTCTCTCAGCCTGTCCTCACAGCTGAGCTGCTGCAGCCCTCTGAGCATCTTTGTGGCCTCCTCTGGACCCACTCCAACAGTTCCATGTCCTTCCTGTGCTGGGGGCTCCAGAACTGCACACAGGACTCCAGGTGGGGTCTGACAAGAGCAGAGCAAAGGGGCAGAATCCCCTCCCTTGCCCTCCTGCCCACACTACTCTTGCTGTAGCCCAGCACACAGTTGCTGTCTGGGCTGCACTCACACTGCAGGCTCATGTTGAGCTTTTCATCACCCCAGACCCTCAGGTCCTTTTCCTCAGGGCTGCTCTCAGCCATTCACCACCCAGCCTGATCTACCAAGCACTAACAAAGGGTCCAGGAAATGCATGCATAGCTGCTTTAGCAGCTGAAGACCTTCATTTAATTTCAGATTTCACTTAGAAAGCCACTCTGCAATACTGCAAGGGCATTGAATGGCCATCCATTACACAACCAAAACCTGATGCTATGTCTCAATTCTGATCAAGGTTTCTTAACTCACTTTATAGCATCTCTCCAAGGACAGTCAGCATGGTTTGCTGTCAAGGAGAAATACTTCATATTCTGAAATAAGCCAGTCACTTCATCCAAAGCTGGCTGTCCTCCAGCCTGCTTGGGTGAAATATATTCTGGCTCGTGCAGCTGCCTTTGTGACTATTAGAGTTTATCTGACAGTCATGGCCAGGATCTTCTCTTCTAAGAACTACCAATGGTTTGTTGGGTTTTGTTGTTTTTTTTTTTTGAGGGGGTGTTGGTTGGTTGGTTTTTGTTTAGTTGGTTGGTTTGGGTGTTTGTTTTGGGGTTTTGGTTTGTTTTGTTTTGTTTTTCTGTTTGGTTTGGTTTTTTGGCTTTTTTTTTTTTTNNNTTTTTTTTTTTGGGGGGGGGGGTGTTTTTTTGTTTTGTTTATTTTGTTGTTTTGTTTTCTTTCCCCCACCACAGAAACAATCACTGATGAGTTTGGGATTTAAAGTTTTCTGACAAAAAGGAAATGTCTTCAACATATGGTGTTTTGTCCACTCTTACCCAAAACTGCTTTGAAGTTTCCGCTTTGTCAACCTCATGTAGAGAAAGGAACATGGTTTGTCTGTAATGGTGCACATTTTATTCTTTCCATTTTGCAAGAGCAGACTACAGTAATGCTCTACATTGCAGCAGTATGGAGGCATGCTCATAAACTATGTGATGAGATTATATATGACAGCTAAGGATATTTGCATATTTACTTTGCCTTTTATTATGGACAATACTATAGGAAAAACATGAAACAGATATAATCATAGCTCAGTTTCCAAAGTTTGCTTTCCTTATACTGACAAAAAATACACAACCATCTAGGTTCATCCAACTCCTTTCTTCACTACAATGTGAATGCCTTTCCCTCCAGGCCAAATTAACTTATCCATACCACTCAAACTATAGCAGAACATGCATTTGTGTTTATCTTGGAGAACCAACTCACCTGGAGTAATTCTGCAGAAAGTTTTATTTGTAATATAGTACAGTGAAGATGCCAAGTCCTGATGGGCCTGGCTTGCTGATGCAGAAGTCATTTTAAGCTCACACCAGCAATGAGCTATTAGCAGCACCCATTCACCTCAGTATACAGACTCCAGATTGCAGCATGAGATGCAATGAACTCATCATTTTCCATTTCTTCCTGCTCACAAATTCCTAAAGACATTCCTCCAAAAAAAAAAAAAAAAAATCAGTCTTTTCTTGCTCACTCTTCCAATTCACCCTTTTTACTTTCATTCTATTCTAATTTTTCTAATCTCCTTACTTGCTAGGCAGAAAGGGGGGAAAAAAAATCTGCTGAGAAATGGATTTTCCCTTCAGGGTGATGCAGACTTCAAAAGAAAAATCAGTCATTTCAAGAGGAGAGGGAAAAAAAAAGGTTTAATCATCAAGAGCAATAATTACTTTCTAAATATTAGCATGGCAGATAAGGAGAGCAGAATTGAAATGGAAAGTGGGACTTTCTCAGTTATTCATTATGTTTGATTTGTAAGTCTGGAATTTCTAAGGCCTTGCTCTGTATTGCATGTCTGTAATAGAGTTATAGCCGATAACGTATCAAAACAGTCATCAGTTCCCATTCTTGTGTTTCTCCAGAGATAAAAGATGGCACTTTGAGAAGTAACTGCCTTTTTTTCCACAGTTTGATCTCTTTACTTCCTTCTCTGCTCAGGCAAGGCACACATTTCTGTTTCCAGCTGTTTTTTAGATGCTCACTTTGGGTTCATCCAAGACTATGTGGGGCTGATCCTTAAACCTCATTGCATCTAAGCCACTAGAAATCCCTTCCTTAAAAACTGGGTTTGCCTTGGGTTTTTTGTTTGGTTTTGTAGTCTCTGTACACCAACCTAGTTAGAACTGGTGGGAAACAGAGTTTTCTATCTGACAGAGCATAATTACCTGCATTCCTCTGCTGGTGAAAGGTGAGACACCTTAAACCTTCTCATACAATTATACCCAGTGTTGTACTACGGCAGGATTGATCTCTAAAGTCTTTTATTAAAGAGATTCTGAGTTTCTACAGTGTTCTTTCAAAGAGTATCTGCTCATGAGGACAGACTGAGAGACTTGGGGCTCTGCAGCCTGGAGAAGAGAAGGCTTCCAGGAGACCTTAGAGTAGCCTTCCAGTGTCTGAAGGGGGCCTACAGGAAGGCTGGGGAGGGACTATTTGTAAGGTCTTGCAATGACAGGACAAGGGGCAATGGGTTTAAACTGGGAGAAGGAAGATTTATACTGAATGTTAGGAGGAAGCTCTTTACAGTGAGGGTGGTGAGACAGTGGAACAGGTTGCCCAGGGAGGTTGTGGCTGCTCCCTCCCTGGAGGTGTTCAAGGCCAGGTTGGATGAGGCCTTGAGTGACCTGTACTAGTGGGAGGTGTCCCTGCCTATGGCAGGGGGTTGGAACTAGATGATCCTTGAGGTCTCCTTCCAACCTTACCATTCTATGATTCTATGTTCTGGAATGACTGGTGGGACTTGACACAGGTACAGTGAAGGTTTTGAAGGACAAAGTTGTGAATGGAGAATCAGTTTTAGAAGAGATAATCATAGAATCATAGAATGGTAAGGTTGGAAGGTACCTCAATGATCATCTAGTTCCAACTCCCTGCCATAGCTTCTTGAGCTTGCATACGAATAAAGGAGGTATAATAGCTCTCAGAAATTGTATTGTGATTGCAAAGAGGAGGCTGGGAAAGTATATACTTAAACCAAAGAGCTGTGTAGCCTGAAGTGCTCAGTACCCAACTGGTAAAAAGCTATAACTGAAAGTTAGAAGTCCATTTCTGTCCAAAAGCGGAGTCTTTTGGGTGAACAGGTCCAGGAGAATAAGTGTATTGATGGTTTTACATGATATAAAGCTGAAGTAGCTGAGCACTGGCATCAGAGTTTCCTTCTTGCTTTTCTGTGATACATGCACATGGTGTGTCTGCACCTTTTAGTACTGCCATTTTAGTACTGTATTCATGTCTATGTCACCAAGGTCCCAAAGGACTGCAGTCTCACAGCTCTGCTCACCCTCTGTGTGATGAGTTCTCAGCTCTTAGGCAGGATAGCTGTGCAAGAGGCCCCTGCAAAAAAAGTGCAGAGATCCCTGTGACAGTAGCAGGCTTATTGATAAATAGACAAGTTAAGACCTTTCATTCATTTGGCTGGTCACAGCACATGAGGCCAAAGTGCCCTGCTGGCTAGACAAAGAGTAGGCTCTTCCACTGAGGCCAAAGTGCCCTGCTGGCTAGACAAAGAGTAGGCTCTTCCACTTAAAGTGAAATTTCTTTTTCTGAACCAGAGAAGTCATCAGGAGACTTATCCTAAATGCAACACTCCCAAAATCCTCTATACTGCCTTCTGGTTGGCTTAAAGTAATAGGCACTTCTATTTTTACTAAATAAGAAAGCACTTTATATTCAGGTTTCAATAAGTTCATAGCTCAGCTTCTGAAGGCTGGGAAGAGTAGAAGAAAAATCCTGAGCTTTTCAAAGATAACACTCAAGGCAAAATTCTCAATACTAACATTGGCTGTTACAGAAATGCAGTAAAAATTGTTAGCTGGGTGTTCTAATATAGCTGGATGTCTTCTTGTCCAGCTAGATATCCTTGCTTACTTCTCTAGAGGCTTTCAAAACCCACCTAGATGCATTCCTGTGTGGCCTGCCCTAGGTGATCCTTCTTTGAGTTGAAATCAGTATCTATAGGTCTCTTCCAACCCTTAATATTCTGTGATTCCATGGTATCTGGAAGTGCAACCCTGGAGGAGAATTTTGAAGCAAGTAGAAGCTCATCCAGTGTTGATCTTCACAGCTCTCTTCCATCTGGAAAGTAAGTATGCCATTAGAGCTAGTCAGAACACAGACAGGAAATTTAAGGCTTGGCTAAATCACATTGTATGAGGACAAATAATCTCAACCATTAGGTAAAGCTTAGGCAACGCAATTAAAGGGGGAAAAATACACATGAAGTGCGCAAGCTCCTAAAAAGGAGAAAAGAATGAGGTGTCATGACAACCATAGGTAAACTCATCAGTTTGGTGATGTTTGGCTGAGAGAGTTGGGGCTCTGCAGCCTGGAGAAGAGAAGGCTTCCAGAAGACCTTAGAGTAGCCTTCCAATATCTGAAGGAGGCCTCCAGGAAGGCTGGGGAGGGACTATTTATAAGGTCCTGTAATGACAGGACAAGAGGCAATGGGTTTAAACTGGCAGAGGGGAGATTTAGACTGGATGTTAGGAGGAAGTTGTTTGCAGTGAGGGTGGTGAGACACTGGCACAGGTTGCCCAGGGAGGTTGGGGATGCTCCCTCCCTGGAGATGTTCAAGGCCAGGTTGGAGGAGGCCTTGAGTGACCTGTACTAGTGGGAGGTGTCCCTGCCTATGGCAGGGGGGTGGGACTAAATGATCCTTTAGGGCCCTTCCAACCTTACATTCTATGTACCACTCAGCTACAGAGTTTGTGGTTTGAAGTAGAGAGTGAAAAGTGATAGGCAAGTTATTGGACACAGAATGGCCCATTAAACTATTCCTACTCAGACTCAGAAATGAGGCATAGAAAGTAATATGAAATTAAGCACTGTATTAGTATGGCTCAGGTTTCAACATCTGGTACTGATTCATCAGTTTAATCACTTTAGTCCTTAAAGGAATCACAATGAGTGGTTTCTGGCCTTAAAACATTGGGGGGTTTTGAGAATTTTCCTTTTACTGGGAAGCCTTCTACTCACTTTAGCCTGAGGAGGTTCACTGCAGGTCAGAAAGAAATCAAGGGGAAGACAGCGGAGCGAAGCCGTATGGCATTTCCTCCCCCTGAGCTCTGTGCAGCCAGCAAATTCTCAGCACTGCATGAAGTGCAGATGCAGGAGAAGATTTCATACCACCATCTCCTCATGTCTAGCCTAGGGCTCTGGATGCCAGAGGGGATAACCCTACCCCACCACAGCTACTGTGTCATTTCTTCTGTTTTCATGTGCGGCATCCAGCTGTGCAAACTTTGGTTTGATTAGATGAGTGTAATGTATTGTACAGTGTTTAAGGACATCCAAGCACCACTCAAAATGGAAGGAAAAACAAGGAAGCTGCTCTCTCTGCTGTGCAAAATAGTGAAACAGGCATTATTTTCTACTCACTCTACCAGTGACATTTTAATTTATGAGCTAAGAATGCACTGATTGCTGGCTGCAAAAATTGATTTGGTGTTCATCTGATTCAAACTGTGTCAGAGTTTGAAAGTAATTATGATAGTGGAGCTGATAGGCTGGCAATTGCATTTTTGTTCTCTCTCTTCTTCTTTTACTGAAATTCTTCTTGTCAGAAAGCTCTGCAAGCACAAAAGTATCATCTTGGGCAGTATTATTTTTGCCTTCCAGTATCTGAAGGGGGCCTACAGGAAGGCTGGGGAGGGACTATTGACAAGGTCTTGCAATGACAGGACAAGGGGCAATGGGTTTGAACTGGCAGAGGGGAGACTGAAACTGGATGTTAGGAGGAAGTTGTTTACAGTGAGGGTGGTGAGACACTGGCACAGGTTGCCCAGGGAGGTTGTGGCTGCTCCCTCCCTGGAGGGGTTCAAGGCCAGGTTGGAGGAGGCCTTGAGTGACCTGTGCTAGTGGGAGGTGTCCCTGCCTATGGCAGGGGGTTGGAACTAGATGATCCTTGAGGTCCCTTCCAACCTTACCATTCTATGATTTTGCAGATTATTAAGGTGTGGTCTCAGTTAGTGCTAAACCTGCACTAACTGCTTTCCTAAACTCAGCCTTTGTTAGCCTCTTTAGAAATCTTCCAGGCTAATCAGAGTAAGGGATCCATGTTTAGGAAAACAGTTTTATCATGCCCATACTTCCTCCACACCTTCAGTAATGCTGGCTATAGCTGGTGTTTCCTAAAGCTGCTTCCTTTTGTCATTCACACTAGCCTCTGCTCATGTCATGTTCTGTGCAAGTGAATTGGTTGTGGGAATTAACAAGGCAGGAATTATAAAATCTGTAGTTATTTTATTTCCAGAAAGCCCCGCCCACAACTCTATACAAATTAGTTAGATTGGGTTCAAATTAATTTGGGAAGATCTTCACAAGGATGCTTATAGAGAATTTAGTAATGCTGGAAAATCAGAAAGTTGGAAGAGGTTTGCTACAAAGCAGCTTTGCCTCACTTACAAATAAAGGCAGCCTGGAGCCCTAGGGCAGGTCTGTGCTACTCACAGTGGTGGAGTAGGAATTTGGAGCTGGTCCTTTGGTTCCTTGCGGCAGTGTCTGCAACTGCAAATTGTAATCCAGCAGTGGATCAATGGATCCAATGTGAGTGAACCTACCAGAGCCCAAAGTGACTGCAGACACTGCTGCCACGGGCACAGAGCGTGGGGCAGCACAGGGCACAGCCAGGCTGCTCGGCAGTGTGCCCACCAATAGTATCAGTTTATGGCAGAGGCAGCTCCCTGCAGCAGGCAGTCAGGATGCGGTGGTCTGAAAGCAGGGACTGTGCTTTCTCCTCACCCTGCTGCCAGATGCCCCTCAAGGTCCCACTCCAGGTCTGACTCAAGGTCCCCCTCAAGGTCCGAGGCAAAGTCCGAGTCAAGGTCCCCTTAGAGAATGTGCCCAGTTGCCATATATCTATGCTGGGGCGATTGGCTCTTCCCCTTTCAAGCCCACAGGAGTGGGGTAAGGAACTTCACGCCTACATCTTTCCACATTCCAAACCCCTGGAGCCAGAGATGTGGGGCAGCAAAACAGTTTTGCTCCCCATTCAAACCTCTGGTGAGGCAGGGACTTGGGTGTGCCCTGCCACAGCAAGTTAGTGGGTGGGAGGCATAAAGGATGCTCTATGTACTGCAATATGCAGGAGGTGCACGGCTCTCTCGCCACAGCAGGTTGCAATCTGGATGTTGCTTCCTGAAGGAAATGCTGTAGGTTCTTGTTCTTATGTTCCTGATGCATCCCCAAAATCCAGGAGGAAAACCTCTGCTTTTAACTATTCAGAAGCAGGCATGTTAAACCTGTATCCTTTTCGTGGGGTTAACCCTTCTTAGACACTGCACCCTCCAAGGTGTCCTGTCGGTGTTTTGCTGTCATACACATACAAAATGGTATCTCCAAAATTGAGGTGCAAATTGTTGTTATCTGAAAACTGATACTTTGATGTAATCCTTTTTCTTAGATGGCTGTTAAAGGATATTTGAGTTTGTTCCAGCATAGAACAAAAGCTAATGCTTTAGCATCATAATTTATCATGAAATGGAGCTGCTATTCCCTTGTCTGCTGTACTAAATATGTTCCTTGTTTGCCTGAACAGCAGTTCTTGGAACAGGGTCTCTTTCATCCTGTTGATACTGTAGAATCTAAATTAAACAGGTTCTTGATCTGATTAGAGGCTGTGAGTAATATTGCTGGTTTTGAAAGTCAGGTAATAGCTGTGGTATCTTCATACACATAGGCTGTATGTGTTGATAATGTGAGATCTCTTCCCTGTGTTTGAGTCAAGATTAGTATCTTTGCTGGTATGAAAGAGCCACCCAGCTGTCCTCCTTAGTCTAGCAGAAGAAAGCCTGGCAGGGAAAAACTAGAATAATGTTGAAAGTAGGAGAACAAAGCCCGTGAGCTTCAGTAATACTGTAAGGAAGGGCAGAACACCCTGGGAGCAGGGAGGGTGTGACAGCTCTGGGCTGCAGGTCGCAACACTGAGTGAGAAATGGAGACTAAAGTCTCCCATTTACCCTCCTATTGAGAAAGCAAATCATCACAGGGGCAGAGGGGAGTGAAGTCTGTGAAAAGCATCTGTCTCCCTTCCAGACATGCCTTGTCTATTATCCATTTATTTAATTTGCTCACTCCAGGTGCCTCTCATTTGCTGAAGTGGATGAGAAATTTTCTTTAAATCAGTTGCAAGGCATGGAATTATATAGTTGTGTTTTCATTGACATAGTTGGCATTTACATACTGTACAGGAGTTAAACTATGACTGGAGAACATTATAGGTTATATCTTTTCAGGACAATGAGTTCTCTCCCTTCTGCAGAGATTTGCCTCCTGGTATCGTTAGTCACATCATGGTCTGACAAGAGGCAATAGTTTCTCAGGTTTCTGAAAACTGCATTTCACATAGAAGCAGATTTCTTGGCTTGCTTGGGCTTATTTGTGTGCATTCTCTAACTCAGGCTACGAGGTTTGGGGCTCTGCAGCCTGGAGAAGAAAAGGCTTCCAGGAGACCTTAGAGTAGCCTTCCAGTGTCTGAAGGGAGCTACAGGAAGGCTGGGGAGGGACTATTGACAAGGTCTTGTAATGACAGGACAAGGGGCAATGGGTTTAAACTGGCAGAGGGGAGATTTAGACTGGATGTTAGGAAGAAGTTCTTTGCAGTGAGGGTGGTGAGACACTGGCACAGGTTGCCCAGGGAGGTTGTGGAGCACAGAATCACCCAACGTGATCTTGACAACAAAAACAAAACCCAATCTATGACAGATAAAAAGGCATAGAAGAGATTAGCAGGATGATTAAGGCTACACAATGGTTTTCACATGAGGAGAGGTTAAATAGTTTTGAATTCTTCAGTCTTAAAAATTGGTAGCCAAACAGAGGTCTGTGCAGAGAATTTGTGACTACACAATGGCTGCTCACTGTTTCTCATGCAACAAAAACACAGAAGTGAGGTAAAGCAGCAGCAGGTTGAGGTCAAAAAGAGGATCATAGAATCATAGAATGGTAAGGTTGGAAGGGACCTCAAGGACCATCTAGTTCCAACTCCCTGCCATAGGCAGGGACACCTCCCACTAGCACAGGTCACTCAAGGCCTCCTCCAACCTGGCCTTGATCACCTCCAGGAAGGGAGCAGCCACAACCTCCCTGGGCAATCTGTTCCAGTGTCTCACCACCCTCACTGTAAAGAGCTTCCTCCTAACATCCAGTCTAAATCTTCCCTCTGCCAGTTTAAACCCATTGCCCCTTGTCCTGTCATTACAAGACCTTGTCAATAGTCCCTCCCCAGCCTTCCTGGAGGCCCCCTTCAGATACTGGAAGGCTACTCTAAGGTCTCCTGGAAGCCTTCTCTTCTCCAGGCTGAAGAGCCCCAACTCTCTCAGTCTGTCCTCATAGCAGAGCTGCTGCAGCCCTCTGAGCATCTTCGTGGCCTCCTCTGGACCCACTCCAACACTTCCATGTCCTTCCTGTGCTGGGGGCTCCAGAACAGCACACAGGACTCCAGATGAGGTCTGAGGAGAGCAGAGTAAAGGGGGAGAAGAGAATGTACTCTTACACAAAATGTGGAGCTTGCTGCTATGTAATATTGTAAAAAGAAACAAAACATTAAAAAGTTAAAAGCTGTTATGCCAGTTGTGCTAGAAAAACCCACTAAGAACTATGAAATACAAAATGTAGGCAGTATAAGGATGGAGGTATAACCACTTCTTAACTGATGCTTGCCACTCAATGAGCATATGTGAGAGAAAAGTACTTCTGAATGTTACTCCTGTGTTCATCCTTTCCCTGTGAACAAACATAAATAACTGGCTAATGCTGGAGGCAAGAATTCAGGCTGAGATGGATTTTGAGCTAGCATATCTGCATTTATGCTCTGTTCTCACATGTTCTTAATGCACAGTCATTATAAGTATATATTTGCATTTGGAGCACTTGCATCTGTGACTTCGTAGGGATGGATACCAGACATGCTTTCAGGCAGTTTTAAAGAGGTTGAAAAGGCAAAAATGAATGAAAAGGCAAAAATGAAATATGAGAAACATAACTTCAGGAAGGTGGTAGTGAAACTCCATCTCTTTTGCCAAAATTCACATTGCAGGAATTCCCTTCTAAATGGGAAGGCTCTTGTCTGTAAATTGCACCAATATTTCATTAATTAAATTCATTTTTCTTTCTGTCTTCCTTTTGTTTTGTTTAATTAGGGTGTAGTCATTTACAGCCAAACCTCTGTTCAGCTGTTATAAAATATTCATTTCCTGTTGCAGCTTGATAATGAAACAATATTCTGCAGCCCATCCAAACTGTTGCAAAGGAAGATAAATCCCTGAAAGGAAGGGAAAAAAGGCTTTCTTTTTTTTTTCTTTTTCTTTCTTTTTAAATTTTTCTTTCCTTTTATCCTTTTTTTCCCTTTTTTTTTCTTTCTATTTTTCCCTTTTTTTCCCTTTTTTCCCTTTTTCCCTTTTTTGTTTTTTCTTTTTATTTTTTCTATTTTCTTTTTCCTTTTTTTTCCTTTTTTCTTATTTTTTCTTTTTTCTTATTTTTTTCTATTTTCTTCTTTTCCTTTTTTCTTTTTTCTTCCTTTTTTTTTTCTTTCTTAAAAAAAAATAAATAAGACAAAAAGCAATGGACTTAAGCACACTCAATGCAAACTTTTTTCAGGCAAACAGAAAGGCTGCCATCTGAAAAGCAATTTATGTAATACATTGGCAAGGAGGTGGGAAGCCAGTGAATAGAACTTAATGAGTTGACAGCTGTCAAGAGCTCCATGACATCAGATTGTAGCATTTGTTTCAATCATTTGCACATGGTGGATAAGTGGGAGACTTAGGTACAAGGGATATCCTGGGACCACCAAGGCAATTTGTTCCACTACCTATGAGGTGCTGAGATTCAAAGCCACCTGGTATAAAGGTCACAGAGCATTGCTGTGCACCTGTTGGAAAAGCTCTGCTTTGTCTGAAAGCAAGGTTTGATTTCTGATGGAATGCATACTGGTAGTCTACCACTAAAGGGTTGTTTTTCTGACAGTCATATATCTTTGGTTGCCCAGGGAGGTTGTGGCTGCTCCCTCCCTGGAGGTGTTCAAGGCCAGGTTGGAGGAGGCCTTGAGTGACCTGTGCTAGTGGGAGGTGTCCCTGCCTATGGCAGGGGGTTGGAACTAGATGATCCTTGAGGTCCCTTCCAACCTTACATTCTATGATTTTATGATTCTATGAATGGTGTTAAGGTCTGCTGCCATTTATTTCTGGAGATGTGCACTGCAGGTTTTCATCACTGATGACAAGAATNGACCCGCTCCAACAGTTCCATGTCCTTCATGGAATACTTCATGGCTTCAAGCTTAAATCTTTCTGCCTTAAAATTCATGCTAAAAAAACCCAAACTGATGTATTAGCCATCCAGGGCCTGGAGTACTTGGAATGTGGGAACAAATGGTACATTTTTTACTTCTTCCCAGTCAAGCTGTCCTATTTCACACATTGCTAAGACTGAGGTTGGGCCAATACTTTGCTGTCCATAGTAGGGAAGGCCTGAGTATTTCTATATACTACTAATGCCTTTTCTAAACCTTTACTAAAGCATTACCTAAAGGCAGGCAGAGCTTTGTTGGCTTTTTGAGTTTTGGGTTTTGTGATTCCCATTGTTGCCAACACTGTAATTAAAACATGTGACAGAAAGATTTTCTCAAACTGCTGCCTTGAAATGGTTAAGTGTCTCACTGAGATTCATTACTCAGAAGCTTCTTAACTTCTTACTGGTCATGAATTTCATGCTATCCTACAATCCTTATGAAAGGTTATTGATGTAAAAAATGTCACATTACAATAAATCTGAGTTTACAGGCAAGTTTACTGACAGTGGAGGAAATATTCTCACTTGTGTAGAGATTCATATCCCTCTCATTCTTGCCACTGTTCCATTGGATACTTTGTTTTTTCCTAATGTCTCCCATCTTTGGCTGTGGAAATAGGAAGGACACAAGAAAAACTTGGTAGTGCTTGTTGCCTTGATAGGCAGAACTGCAGAGAAACAGAAAGCCTCTTCACTGGGTGTGGGTGGATTTGTTTTTTTCCCTTTAAACAGGTAGAAGCATTGATGATCTCAGCATGTTCCTGGTGGTGTTTAAAGCTGCCTGAATTCCTTTGTCTAGCTCTCTCACTTGGTAAGTGCATTCCAGCTGAGCATCTATTGGGCCATTAAAGCTAACTTTGTTCTTTTTTTTTTTTTTTTTGCATTTTACACAAACACAAAAGATTGATTTGCCTTTACTGCAGTTAATCAAACTCAATAGAGAGCTAAATAAGTAAGCAAGGAAAATGATTTCTTATCCATCACGGAGAGCAAATGTTCCGATTAGGCAGGGGCTGCAGAGAAACCCAGCAGGGATAAGTGTTGACCATGTTTATTGTGCATGGGAGTCTGCCTACCCAACAGCAGAAGTTTCTTATGTGACAATAGTTTGCAGCTTGGATGACTTGATGTGCCACTTAAGTGAAGTTTGGTGCAAATTTAATGGGATCCTAGGAGGTATTTTCACATTTAGCAGCTCAGGAGGCTGAAGTTCACCTGGCTTCATCAACACTTGATGGGCCAGTTACCTTTTTTTAAGCTGATGGGTGTATGTTTGATGGTTATGTATGCATAGGGTGCATACTCTGTGTGCATAGGAGTGTATGTATGCATAGGAATGTATGTATGCATAGGAGTGCTCAGTTGCCTCTCTGAAGTGCCTCCAGATTGTCATACACAGCACAGAGAATAAACAGGAGGAACTAGAGATGTGGCTGTGATCACAGGGCTGTGATCTCATCACAATGACAGAGGCATAGTGGGATAGTTCATATGGTTGGGAATACTGCTATGGATGGCTACAGTTTGTAGGAAAGGCAGACCAACAGGGCTAAGTGATGGAGTTGCTCTGCATGTGAGAGAGCAACTGGAATGTAGCGAGGTCTGACTAGAGGGAATGAGGAACCAGTCAGGAGCTTATGAATAAGAACTAAGAGGTAGGCTAATATGTGGGACACATGGATAAGAACTAAGAGGCAGGCTAATATGTGGGACACATGGATAAGAACTAAGAGGCAGGCTAATATGTGGGACACATGGATAAGAACTAAGAGGCAGGCTAATATGTGGGACACTGCTGTGAGTGTTTACTAGGGGCCACCCGATCAGGAAGGGAAGTTAAGAAGCCCTTGTATGGAGAACTGAAAGCAGTGTCACAGATCCTGATTCTCACAGGGAACTTTATCCACCCTTACACTTGTTGGAAAGGCTACACAGCAAGGCACAAAGAGTCCAGGAGGTTTCTGCAGAGTGCTAATGGTAACTTTTTTGACACAAGTTATGGAAAAGCCAACAAGGAGAGGTTTGCTGCTGGACTTATGCTAATGAACTTGGAGATCTGGTTAGAGATGTGAAGGTTGTGGGGCAGCCTTGGCTGGGGTGACCGTGAGATGGTGGAGTTCAGAATCCCATGTGAAAGAAGCAGGGCAGTAAGTAGGATTACAACCCTGTAGGCCAGAAAAGCTAACTTAGACCTCTTCAGAGACCTGCTTGGAGGAATCACATGGGTTATGGCTTTAGGAGGCAGGGGCAGGGTCAAGAGAGCTGATTAATATTCAAGCAGCACTTCCTCCAAGCTTAAGATCAGTGCTTGCCCATGGCTAAAAAATCAAGCACAGGAAGCAGGAATCCTGCATGGATGAGCAAGGAGCTTCTGGAAAAACTCAAATAGAAGAATGTACAAAAAGGGACTGGGCACTTGAGAGGAATATAGGAACACTGCCAGAGTATGCAGCGGTGCAATGACGGAGACTAAGACCTGCTTGGTATTAAATCTGACAAGAGATGTCAAAGACCACAAGAAGGGCTTCTTCAAGTGCATCAGTAGCAAAAGGAGGACTAGGGAACCATGAGCCAGCAATGTGCCCTTGTGACCAAGAAAGCCAATGGTATTTGTGGGTGCATTAGGAAGAGCGTTGCCAGCAGGTCCAGGCAGGTTATGCTACACATCTACTCTGTCTTAGTGAAGCCACATCTGGAGTATTGTGTCCAGTTCTGGGCTCCCCAGTTCAGGAGAGACAAGGAACTACTGGAGAGAGTCCAGTGGAGGGCTACAAATATGATAGTGGACTGGAGTATCTCTCTTAGGAGGAAAGGCTGTGAGACCTGGTGTGAATTAGCCTGAAGAAGACTGAGAAAAGACTATATCAATGCTTATAAATATCTAAAGGACAGGTGTCAACAGGATAGGGCTAGGCTCTTTTCTTTGGTGCCTGACAACAGGCAAAACTGGAACACAGAAAGTTACATCTGAACATAAGGAAGATCTTCTTTACTTTGAGCTGATAGAGCACTAGACCAGGCTGCCAAGAGAGATTGTGGAGTCTCTGCCTCTGGAGACTTTCAAACCCATCTGGATGCATTCCTGTGCAACCTTCTTTAGCAGAAAGCTGGACTAGATGATCTCCAGAGGTCTCTTCCAACCCCTACCATTCTGTTATTCTTTGAGTATTTGGTAGATCACTTTCCTTGTTCAAGGAGACCTTAGAGTAGCCTTCCAGTATCTGAAGGGGGCCTACAGGAAGGCTGGGGAGGGACTATTGACAAGGTCTTGCACTGACAGGACAAGGGGCAATGGGTTTGAACTGGCAGAGGGGAGATTGAAACTGGATGGTAGGAGGAAGTTGTTTGCAGTGAGGGGGGTGAGACACTGGCACAGGTTGCCGAGGGAGGTTGTGGCTGCTCCTTCCCTGGAGGTGTTCATGGCCAGGCTGGAGGAGGCCTTGAGTGACCTGTACTAGTGGGAGGTGTCCCTGCCTATGGCAGGGGGTGGGAACGAGATGATCTTTGAGGTCCCTTCCAACCTTACCATTCTATCATTCTATGAAGTCAGTTCCCTATCCTCCCAGTAAAGTTGTCTGTTGGCATTTCAAAATGCAATAAAAACCTGTTAATAATTGAAAAGCATGTGTTTTAAGCATCAGATATTTGGCAGAGGAATTCCTGGATGGAATGTCAGGACTTGACCTTGATAATGTTAATGTTAGTATGTTAATAATATGACATGCCTTTTGTGGTGTATACAGATGTTTCTTTACTAGCTGCTGACATTCATTTCACTATTAAGAGAGGAAGGATGGACTTGTGGGTAAAAGGCTGTCACTTTCTGGGAACTCTGTGTTCTGCCACAGCTGCCTTTGTGACCTTCTTTGCATTTATGAACTTTCTTCCTGTTTATGAACAAAAATTATTTACAGCCTTTTTTTAGCAGGCGTGTTGTGTATATGCTTATACATAGGCAAGCAGCAGCTGTTTTCATTCATTAACTGTTCTGTCTACATAGTTATTCAGGGAGCAGTTATAAGTGCTGCTACATACCTAGTAGATCAGGGTTTATTCTGTATTTTATTTATTCTGCACCATGCTTTTCCTGCATTTAAATATGTGTTGCAACCATCTTTCCCTTGTGAGCTAATGTGTGAATTCTGCAAGTAACAATATTTGAATGTGTGTTAATTTTTGAAGAGAAGAATATCATAGAATCATAGAATGGTAAGGTTGGAAGGGACCTCAAGGATCATCTAGTTCCAACCCCCTGCCACAGGCAGGGACATCTCCCACTAGTACAGGTCATAGAATCATATAATGGTAAGATTGGAAGGGGTCACAAAGATCATCTAGTTCCAACCTCCTGCCATAGGCAGGGACACCTCCCACTAGTACAGGTCACTTAAGGCCTCATCCAACCTGGCCTTGAACACCTCCAGGGAGGGATTAATATTTGTCTGAAAAGAGCAGTCTAGTGCATTAATGTGAATATTCAACATAGTTGGTTATCTGATTGGACTCAGAGGTCCTTCCAATCATCACAGAAGTTTTTTGAAGGCACAGTTATTCGAAGTGATTATGTTTATTGTTAATTTATGAGTAATATACCCCAGCACATTAGACTTTAAAGTGCCACAGTTTGGACCATAGAACAGGGTTATTTTCTCCTTGATAAATTTTACTGTCAAGTATGCCAACTGTTTGTGGCCCACATAATAATGAATAACTAAAATCAAGAGAGAAGCAGAGGAGGAGGTAAAGAACTCCCCAGCTGATAAATATGGCAATTACTGTGCACCCCCAAGGGTTAGTTTACCCATTGCTTTCCCTTTGATGCTGGGAGTGGAATTTTGGTACAGCCAGGCCACAGAAATATGTCCCTGCCTATAGCAGGGGCTTGGAACTAGATGATCCTTGAGGTCTCCTTCCAACCTTACCATTCTATGATTCTATGGCCACTGCACCACTATTTGCTGGTGCAAATATTATGTCTTCTCTTGTTAAGTCCTCATTAAACATTTAGTAAGAGAGATTGTGAGATCCCAGCATTAGGTACTACAGCAGCAGCAAAACTGCTTTAAAAACAGAAACAGGACTTGTATGGTTTTACTGCTGAGCATATAAATACCAGTTCAATTGTACATGTGGCTACCTCTTTGCTACACAGCAACCTGATTGTACAGATTCCTTTCTTTTAAATACGTCTTCTCTTGTTAAGTCCTCATTAAACATTTAGTAAGAGAGATTGTGAGATCCCAGCATTAGGTACTACAGCAGCAGCAAAACTGCTTTAAAAACAGAAACAGGACTTGTATGGTTTTACTGCTGAGCATATAAATACCAGTTCAATTGTACATGTGGCTACCTCTTTGCTACACAGCAACCTGATTGTACAGATTCCTTTCTTTTAAATACGTCTTCTCTTGTTAAGTCCTCATTAAACATTTAGTAAGAGAGATTGTGAGATCTCAGCATTAGGTACTACAGCAGCAGCAAAACTGCTTTAAAAACAGAAACAGGACTTGTATGGTTTTACTGCTGAGCATATAAATACCAGTTCAATTGTACATGTGGCTACCTCTTTGCTACACAGCAACCTGATTGTACAGATTCCTTTCTTTTAAATACGTCTTCTCTTGTTAAGTCCTCATTAAACATTTAGTAAGAGAGATTGTGAGATCTCAGCATTAGGTACTACAGCTGCAGCAATACTGCTTTAAAAATAGAAACAGGACTTGCATGGTTTTACTGCTGAGCATATAAATAGAAGTACCAGTTAAATTGTATATGTGGCTACCTCTTTGCTACACAGCAACCTGATTTTACAGATTCCTTTCTTTTAAATATGTCTTCTCTCATTAAATCCTCATTAAACATTTAGTAAGAGATTGTGAGATCCCAGCATTAGGTACTACAGCAGCAGCAATACTGCTTTAAAAATAGAAACAGGACTTGCATGGTTTTACTATTGAGCATATAATTGGAAGTACCAGTTCAATTGTACATGTGGCTACCTCTTTGCTACACAGCAACCTGATTGTACAGATTCCATTCTTTCAAATGATGTGTTAGTGGGGAATGAAACATGGCATGCAGATTTTGAGGCTTAAGAGGTTGTTGTTAGTGCTACTTTGCTGATACTTCATTATTTATTTTATTTTTTTTTTGCTCAGAATGATCAAATCGATAACAGGACAAAATAAAATACAACTCCCTCCCCTCTGAGGAAGAAAAGACAAGCTAAATAAAGATGTCCAGGAGAAAATGCCAGCAAATGACATATTGATTTCCAGCACAGGCCCAAAGTGTAAATGAAAAATATTCTTCTGACACAGTTATTAAGTGCAAGCTAGCACGCAAAGAAAACTCATTTACTTTTACTAGAGGCTGAGTCTTCAAAGGGCAGCTGATTCATCTCAGATCATTTGAGTCTTTAACTTTCTGAAACAGGCTTCCCTTTACTAAATGTAAAGGATTTGTCTGTACTTAGGCTTTGCTTTGAGAACTTAAGATCATAGAGCATTGCAAGGTTGTAAGGGACCTCAGAGATCATCTAGTTCCAACCCCCTGCCATAGGCAGGGACACTTCCCATGTTTGCTGAAATTCTGATTGTATGCCAAGCAAGCAGAGAAGCTGGTTTGGTTTTGGTTTTTTTTTTTTCCCTATTTTGTAGCAGTGTAAACAGAAGCATGAGGGAAAGAGGCAATTTTCCTGACATTAGACAGTGATTTATGACAATATCAGGAATACCAAATCGAGTAACGCCAGGCTCGGATTTAATGTCCTTGGCAATTTGGTCTGGAGAATTTAAGTAGTTACTTCTCCCCAGTGGTCTGGCCTGCCCTTCTGCTGGTGAAGCATGTAACATGTTGTTCTTCAGAAAGTATAGCTCATAGCACATAGAATCATAGAATGGTTAAGGTTGGAAGGGACCTCAAATATTCCAACCCCCCTGCCATAGGCAGGGACAACTCCCACCAGTACAGGTCACTCAAGGCCCCGTCCGACCTGNGATGGCAGACCACTCTGAAACTGGCTTTCAGAACATTTCCTAAAAGAAATGCCTTTCATTTGAAGACTTTGGGACAAGCATTGGGAAACAACACTGTGTAGACTTTCAGCAAGTCCTGTTCCATTTCAGGGGGTTTCTCATTTCAGCAGCTTTCACTGATTTCAGGGTGGGAATTGTAGTTTCAACTGTAATGGTTGATTTTTTAGGATTAAGCTTTTCAGTTAATTTAGTTCACAATGAGTACATCTAGTGTAACTTTCTCACAGAGTTCTCATCTGCATTACCACCACCTGCATGACCACGGTTGTGCTTGAGACAGGGTTAGTGACTTCTGTTTTGAAGTGACAGGTTTGTTTCAGTAATATATATATATATAGAGAGAGAGAGAGAGAGTAGGGAAAGGAGAACAATCTGTATCAGATGATGAAAAGGGCACTCAGTATGAAAATTCTTCCTGTGATTATGCCAAGAGACACAACCCTCACATAATTACTTCAATGTATAGATACACAACTTTGATCTTCAAGGTACTTCTTTGGAAACAAGCAAATGCTTATGGAAAGGAGCAACAGGTTGATAAGGAGCAGAAAATGTCCTCTCATGCCAAAGCTATAACTTTTGTGTTTAAGCCAATAAATTATATTTTAAAGTCCAGCTCAAAACTCTTGCAAATCTTGAGGGTCACACTGAATAGTTTGGAAAAGATTTGCCAGCTTATCCTTTACCAGATCAAGATGAAAGGAGCACTGTTCTATTGGCAAAGGAAAGAAATAGAAAGACAAGTGATGCTGCGTGCCTATGTAATCAATAAACAACCAATCTACAATCCTGGAAAATGCAATTTATTTATTTAGTTCCTAAATAATATGTAATTTCTTCAGGCCAAGAAATAAATTGAAAGGATTTGGAAGGATTTGCTTATCAGCAGAACACCATGTAGCATTACATTCCTTCTCCTTTTGGGAAGGTGCATTGAAGTTGGGTTAAGCTGCTGTAGTTCAATATTCCTCTTTCCCCTGTCAGGGTGCCTTGAACAACAGATGGGTTAATCCTTCCCACTTCCCTTTCTTCCCTCTTTGCCTTCCCTTTTCTTTCTCTGTCTTTGCCCTCCCTTCCCTTTCTCTCTCTTTGCTCTCCCTTCCCTTTCTCTCCCTTTGCCCTCCCTTCCCTTTCTCTCTCTTTGCCCTCCCTTCCCTTTCTCTCCCTTTGCCCTCCCTTCCCTTTCTCTCTCTTTGCCCTCCCTTCCCTTTCTCTCTCTTTGCCCTCCCTTCCCTTTCATTCTCTTTGCCCTTCCATCTCTTTCTGCTCACAGTCCTTCAGAACATCATCACCCTTCCCACTGCCAGCAGACGGAAACAAAAGGCAGAAACTTGTTTTTTTCTCAGTTGTCTTTGCGCAGCTTAGGGGTGGAGCAAAGTCCCTGAAATGTGGCATCAAATCTGGTCAAGAAGATTCAGATTTTACAGTCTTAAAGAACTGTTGATTCTACTGAGACAGGTAGCAAAGAACTTCCTCCTAACATCCAGTTTCAATTTCCCCTCTGCCAGTTCAAACCCATTGCCCCTTGTCCTGTCATTGCAAGACCTTGTAAATAATTCCTCCCCAGCCTTCCTGTAGGCCCCCTTCAGATACTGGAAGGCTGCTCTAAGGTCTCCTCGAAGCCCAGTTTCAACTCTGTGTATTTTAGGTGTAAAAGGCAAATGCACTGCTCAGATTAATGCAACTGTTTGTCTGCTCTTGGGGTGGTATTTGCCATTTTGAAACGGTCGTATTTCATAAAGGATTGTAAATTGTCATTCCTTGGTGGCAAAGGGATTTACACTTAACCTCACAACAAAGTGTTAAGTGTTCCTTTTCAAGTAACAGTGTTGAGTTGGAAACAATGTGCACAGCGTGCAGGAGAATTTCAAGCAAAAGGCAAGTAGGGAAATTGAATCCTCCTTCACCAAGTGAAACAACTACTGCGTGTGTGCTTCTGGAGGAATTTGTCTGGAATCTGAATTTATGAGTCCTTGTCTTTTTTCTACCTCTGGAAGTGAAGACTCCATCATTCTTGGGTGCATTATTTATAATTTCATAAAGCTGTTCTGTGACAGGACTTATTTTACCCAGCGTGCTTAATCTTTCTCAAACAACGGTGCGCCCAAAGAGCAGAGTGTCGAAAAAACTTTGCCGTTCAGAAAAGGAAGATTCAGCACCTGCCATTTTGTGCAGAACAAAGGAGCAAAGGTTGTGGAGCTGACACATAAATTAGAGCTTTGGGCTCACTTGGAAGATTGGACAGGAGTGGAATCATCTTGAGCAGGTTTTGCCATGGCATCCCAACTTTCTTTGTGCTTTACGTCCCCCGCCAGTACACACAGTGTAATGAACAAAGATGTAGAACCATCACCATGGTGAGATTGAAGAGGCCCTTAAAGTGAATAATTAGGAGGAGGTGATTACAGAACTAATAATTCATAGAAAGGAATGGGGAGCCAATTCAGTGAAATTGAAAGAATTTGAAGGTAAATATGCCCATAAATCCTCCAGGGTGGACTTAGAGTTTAGCACTTTCTCCCATCCTGCCTTTTATTCCAAAGCAATTTCATTAAATGCTAGAGAGAGGGAGAGAAAAAATAATAATATAAATGCCATAAAAAATCTTTCAAAGGAAGGAATAAAAAGGGTTCCTGCCAGAGAGAGATTTTATTGAAAGTTATTATAATACCTATCTTTAGTTTTATGGCCTTTAATACAGGGCCAAGTAATTTCCAAGCTGGTATTCTTTAAAAATGAAATACATATTTTAAAACAGTATAGTATGAATTATTATTTTTAATATAGAATTTAGCTAATGTATGGAGTAGAATATTTTCTCTCTCTTGTTCCTTCCAAAGAAAACACAAGCATCCTTTCCATCATAGCATGCAGAGAAGTCTTATTACTATCATGTTGCCTGTACATCGGGATGTTTAGCATTTGCCATCTCTATATCACTGGGCAGACACTGAAGAATTAATCTGTTTACCTTTCCTGAGGCAGATGGGGGTGAGTCTAATCAGCACCATTTCAAAAACAGGGAAAGGGAACCAGAAATGGAATAGCTGATTTTGCTTACTGCCTAAGAGCGAGCTATTTCTGATGAGGACTACTGTTGATGGAGATAGGAAGGCTGCTCCTGCTCACCAGCCTCTTCTCTCTAGTGGAAGTAGTAAGTTTAATAATTATCCAGTGAAAGTTCTTGACTCTAGGAGGGTTTTGAAAGGTAGAAATTCCAGTTACAAGAAGCTATGGTCTTTTGGAGGATTCCTCAACTCTGTTTTTGGAGTCAAGAATTAGTTGATGTTTCTTACTGAAATAGGTTTATTGCTCTGGGATGAGCAGCTCTCCTATGAGGACAGGCTACAAGAGTTGGGGCTCTTCAGCCTGGAGAAGAGAAGGCTTCCAGGAGACCTTAGAGTAGCCTTCCAATATCTGAAGGGGGTCTACAGGAAGGCTGGGGAGGGACTATTGACAAGGTCTTGTAATGACAGGACAAGAGGCAATGGGTTTAAACTGGCAGAGGGGAGATTGAAACTGGATGTTAGGAGGAAGTTGTTTGCAGTGAGGGTGGTGAGACACTGGCACAGGTTGCCCAGGGAGGTTGTGGCTGCTCCCTCCCTGGACGTGTTCAAGGGCAGGTTGGACGAGGCCTTGAGTAACCTGTCCTAGTGGGAGGGGCAGGGAGTTGGAACTAGATGATCTTCGAGGTCCCTTCTGACCTTACCATTCTATGATTCAGATGTTGGTATCTGAGTGGAAGGTGCATGGAAAGCCAATATGTGAAGGGACTAGAAAATCATTTAGTGATGAATTGTGATGGAAAGTATTGAGATTAAAAATACAAGGTAGGAAGTGACAAGACAGATTAGTGTACTTATCTTTCCTGTGGTTTATATACATCGTCTTAATGACCTTGACTTAAGTCTTACACTACTTCTGGAGGGTTTCCTCTTTTTCTAACTTTCATTTTTATATCTAAAAATGAAAAAAATCAGCAGCATGACATAAAGAGCAATCACAGGAGAAAGAAAAAAGAAATTAATACCAAGGGAAATAGCAGACAGTGCAGATGGGTAGAAAAGGGCAAAGATCAACTGGTAGAATCACATGTGCAACCAGTCATGAAAAACCACAGATACAGGTTGAAGTTGGCAGATTTGATGAGTATTGCACATCACATTGTGTCTGAGGCTGGCTCACTGTGCCCTTTTCTGTTCAGAGCCATGACAAGCTGCATGAGGATTTTATAGAAGGGAATCCAGACCATGTATCCAAGACTGAACATGTTTCATGTGAAACATAGGTGCTTATTAGGTGGGAAATTGTTCAAGAGGATAAATAAGGACTAGAATTCATGAATTTTCAGCTTCTGCTCAAAACTCCTCTTGGAGTTTTCCTACCTCAGTGTTCAAGATCTGTCATGCATAAGAGTGTCTGGGAGGCTCAGAAGCTCACCTTATAGAGCATCCTCGTGCTGGCCCTGGCAATGGTTTGAGCCTTGAGGAGGGAGTCCCAAACAGGGGAGAGTGGAAATCATGATAGATTTTTAGTTTTCAGTGCCTATAACACCTGGGCTTCCCAAGGTAGATACAAGGTATTTAATAGCTCAAGGTAGATGGTTTTACCTTTAATTTGACTGATCAGTTCCAAAACACATCCTTTATTAACTGCCAGAATTTGTCTGTTTGAAACAAAGCAAAACCAACCAACCAACCAACCAACCAAAAACCAATAAGCACATTGTGTAAAACAATGTCTCCTGTTTTTCCTCTGAGCAGACTACTTTTCTGCTGTCATATGATGCCCCTAATAAGGGAGAGAGGAAAAAAAGTTATAAAAGAACTTCTTCACAAATAATGAATCATATTGTCATTTCAATTGGCTCTGATTCCAAGTTAATGCTGCCTGAAGCTCTTAGATACGAGAAAGTAAGTGGATAATTGGATAAGTGTAGCAGTTGATGTGACAACCACACATTGTTAAAATTTTTATATTTATCTCATACTGAAAGCAAATCATCACTATTCTTCTTATGAGCCCTTACATCTGAATTGTCAGATCTTCAATTAAGAGCAAAATCCACATGCTCTGAGTTCAACCCAGGAATCAAAAGCAGTTGCCAGGGTCTTAGCGCTGTCTGAGCAAGGTCCTCCAGTAGTAATGGATAATTCATTCTTTATTCACAGTGCTGTCCTTAACACTCTTTTACAAGTGCTTTAGACAACTGTAATATACATCTCCAGTTCCACTAGCTCCATTTCAGCTGCTTAAAGAATTTCTTGCAGCATAGTTTTGTTGACTTATTGTACAAAATTACAGTGTAAAGAAACTTTCTATTCAGGGACAATTCTGTTTCACTGTTGAAGGATGTGATAACAAAGTGATCTGATATATCCTTGAGGATAAATAATGCTTTATAAAACATATGTGACAGGATCAAAAGAATGTAGATTTATATTTTGTCCATTTCTCTTTCCTTGACCTCTCACTGAATGGGCAAACTTTTAACACCAACTTGTTTTTAAGAGAGAAGTTACCAGGATTTCAGTGGGTGTTTTGCATTTTATATTGCATGTTCTTTCAGAAGATGCAAAGCCAGAAGATGCAAAACACATTACCTTAGCACGTAAGCAGGAAATTCCTTTGTACATGTTACCTCCAGTTCCTTTTAATCTTCATTCTTCCTTGAGGCAAGGTTATGGAAGTATTTAAGCATGAGGCTGCTGCAAGATTACAACCTACAAAACACTGCCAAATGACACTACTGGGTAGTGTCTTCTTTACAGTGAGGGTGGTGAGGCACTGGAACAGGTTGCCCAGGGAGGTTGTGGCTGCTCCCTCCCTGGAGGTGTTCAAGGCCAGGTTGGAGGAGGCCTTGAGTAACCTGTGCTAGGGGGAGGTGTTCCTGCCTATGGCAGGTGTGTGGAACTAGATGATCCTTGAAGTCTCCTTCCAACCTTACCATTCTATGATTCGATGATTCTGTGATTCTATGTAAGACTTAATAGCAGATATGGTAGAGATTCCCTTATTTTGTGACTGCTTTTTCAGATACTCTTTTTTTTTTTTTAATTTTTTTTTTCATAACTATCCTATCCTATTTTTCTTCCTTGGCTCCCTCTAGGCCACTAAAATCAATAGTGAAAGAATATTAGGTTCAGTCTGATCTTTCTGGATGACTGCTAGGTTTTGCTTTTTCCTTTGCACAAATACAGAGAGAGGGAAAACAAGGTAGAACCACAGGAAGCTAAAGAAAAGGCTGAGATCTCAGAACACCTATTCGAAGAGGGAGCATGTTGGAGATAACAATGGGAAACACAAGAATGTAAAGGTGACCTTATTTAAAACTGAAAGGTCTTTTTTTTCAGCAATAAAGATTTGGAAGGCTTTGGAAGGCTTGATGTGAGACTCCCAGGAATATCCGTCCACCTGGAGTAGTAAAGTACAATGTACTGAAGCACAGCTGCCTTGCTCCTGAGGAGCTGAGATTCCAGCAATGCTTCCTGGCTGATGAGCAATATTTTAGCTGTTTTGTTTGAGGAGCCATCCCACCCCACCCCATCCCATCCCATCCCATCCCGTCCCATCCTGTCCCATCCCATCCCATCCCATCCCTCTGATCCAACTACTCAGCAGAACAGGCAGCTCTGAAAGGAAAAGCTGTTAAGGGAGACAATTTGAGCAGCAGCCATAGTTTGAGCTGCTGCTGAGCTGGGGTAATTTTCTACTGTGTGCAGGAGCATTACAACCTGTGTCCAGAGGCTGCCACAGACTCTCCCTAATGGTCTGCATTACTAATTCAACTAATTGCAGCAATTACAGGCAGGAGATGCTGCTAGGAAGAGACGCCAGTACGCTTCTCTGTAACGTGCTGCATTACATACTGCTCATTACTTAGACCAGCAGCACACAACAGAATATAAAATAAAAAAATAAAATAAAATAAAATAAGATGAGATAAAATAAATAAAATAAGGTAAAATAAAATAAAATAAAATAAAATAAGGTAAAATAAAATAAAATAAAATAAGGTAAAATAAAATAAGATAATATAAAATAAAATAAAGATAAAATAAAATTAAATAAGATGAGACAAAATAAATAAAATAAGGT
>WBNM01028562.1:0-15324 GCA_013399055.1 Ramphastos sulfuratus | reverse complement strand
AATAAGATAAAATAACATAATATAAAATAAAATAAAAAATAAAATAAGGTAAAGTGAAATAAAATAATTTAAAAAAAAAAAAAATTAAAAAGAAAGAACTTGAATGCTCCAGTGAATATTACCAGCTCAAAACGCAAAGGACTGTGCTGAAGCCTTTAAGAGGCACAGTCACAGTTTGGTTTAAACCTCTCAGAACCCAACTTTGCAGGCTGTCATCCCAGTGACAGCCACATCCCTGTTCACTTGGGAAGAAGGCAGGAGAGGTTGCACGTTGGACGTACCTCATGCATGCAGCAGTTCTTCACCATGCAACTAATGTTTTGTATGGATGTTTAGATTTACTGCCTGAGCAGTTACAAAGGATTCCCAGCCCAAGAGGTGGGTTAGAAGAGCAGAAACTGCTTCTCTCTGAGAGTGATGCATCTAGCAATGAAGCAAAGAGTACTGCTAGCGTCTGGGTGATACATGTTAGGTATCTTGTGCGCTCTTTGCAGAAAGTGTGTGCAGCCTGAACATGCCTCATATCTTAAGTATCTCAGTTAAGTGCCTTCTGGCTAGCCCTGTGTCGTATTGGTATTTATCAAGGAGCCCAGCACGTCCCAATGGGACACATCTGCTTTGGCTCTCAGAAGATGGTTTGCCAGCCAAGGGGGCATTGAAGCCCACTGTACAATCTGCCTGCTAACCTCACCAACCCAGCAGGCACACCCCACCTCTGCACACCTGCAATATTGAGCAGCACAGGATAAAGGCTATTCCTCTGGCAGGAGACTCCAGCTACATGAAGGGCACATTCACACAGACATATCTAGAGTGCTTGATACCAGTTAAATATTTTAAAAGCTACCATTCTGCAACATACCTTTTTTTTTTCTAGGATACTTAGCTGCCTCTGCTGCAGCCTCTTGGCTTGCAAGTATCTTACATCTTTTTTAATCTGCTCTTTTTCCTTCATTCCTTTCCTTCACATGCTAGACAACAGATGACATCGTTTCATCAGCTGAATGTTCCAGTGATGATGAAGATTTCATAGACTGTGAGCCCAGTACAGGTAAGTCAGGTCAGTCTTATTTTGCTTGCTTTTTGATTTTGTTTGCAAAAAACAATGCATACATATATTTATATGTGTGAGTGTATACATATACAATTATATATGTATATATATGTGTGTGTATATGTGTATATATATACACTTATGTATATATTGTATATACATAAAATAGAAAATATATATATAAAATAAAAAAAAATATGCAGCCAAGCATCAGATCCCATGGACTTGGCAACAGCAAAACATAGTTAAGTGAAGTTGTTTGCATGGAAAGACCAAATTCCCTGAAAGTGATCCCAGGTAATTGGTAGTTCACATCTTTGTAGCTGTTCCTTCTCTGACACAGTGGGAAAGCAAAAATATGAAGATTTATGAAGTGGTGAGGGTGAATTTTTGAAAAACAGAGGGAAAAAAAAAAGGGGGGGGGAGGGGAATCAATAATGGGTTATTAGCATTGTTTAATCTTTGTTAAGACTGTAAAATAACACCTTTGTCCATGGGATTTTTAATACAGTTAACACGGTAATGTGTTCATACTAATTTTGTTTCCTGTGAGCCCAAAGAAATTGGGGAGCACCAAAACATAGTTCTAACATAACAAAATTAGTAGCAATTCTTGCCTTGTTATCTGTAGTGATGCTTCAAAATGTATCCACTAAAGAGTCAGAAGGACAGGCCATGTGGAACTGACTCAACTTCTCCCTTTCAGATACATTTTGATAAATTGATGGCTTTTCTTTATGGTGAGATATATATGATGTGATATCCAGCAGGCAACTGCAGTCTATTTAATTTTTTTTTTTTTTACAGGCTTTTTCAAGTCGTCTTTTTTTAAGGCTTGCCATGAGTTAAGCGTTTGGTTTTGTTTTTTTTTTATAATAGAGAACAGACATCATCGAATTTCTGTGTACATTTAAAAGAAAAAAAGAGGCAGTTTGGTTTAATTTTTTTTTTTTTTTGTCCTTATAAGTGAAACATATAAATAGTTCAGAGAGTTTTTTGTTTTGCTTTGTTTCGGTTTTTTTGTTTTGGTTTGGTTTTTGGGGTTTGTTTTGTTTTGAGGGAGGGGGAGTGGATGTTTATTCTTTTTTCTTTAAAAACAATCCCAAGGAAGCATTATAAATTCCCTGATTCTGGTTTTCTAGAGCCATTTGATTAATGCAACAATACCATTCTAAGATTAGTGCTTTCATCTTTCTTTCCAATTCGTCATGTTGGGTAGAACTTGGTTCTGCAGAAACCTGAGATTGGTGTTGCCTTGTAGCTGGGAACTTCCACCTATTACTCTTGACTTCCCTGTGATGGCAGGGAAGGCAGTGACACAACAACTGATGCTTACAAATAGCTCATCCTACTCTCATCTTTTTTTTTTTTCATAGAGGTCAATAAGTTTTTCAACTTCCCACCTGGCAGAAAAGCAGTCTAAATCATAATAGATTGTGAAGCATAAACTGAGTGCTAGGATTTAAAATAAAGGTAGTACTAAAATACCAGCATGGTGATTTTCACAAAAGTGAGGCAGGAGATTAATAGGACCATGCTAAAAGGAGTGATGTACCACAACTGATATGCAAGTGNATTGCCCCTTGTCCTGTCATTGCAAGACCTTGTCAATAGTCCCTCCCCAGCCTTCCTATAGGCCCCCTTCAGGTACTGGAAGGCTACTCTAAGGTCTCCTGGAAGCCTTCTCTTCTCCAGGCTGCAGAGTCCCAAATATCATAGCCTCCCATATGATCCTTGCTGATGAAATTTACACTTCCAGATTTTGATGTTTCCTGCTTTCAGAAGAACTGCTGTACCAAGTCACCACAAGGAGAGTTATTGAGATCATTTTTGCCTTCAAAAGTGTAAGCTTGTCCCATAGGAAGTAGGAGTAACAGATTTATTTTGCTCATTTAAGTTTCTTTGTCTGTCTTATTTTCTCCATTCCCACTACTTCCAGGGAAGGCAGAACAGTGTCTGCAATACAGCTCATATCAAAGCACTCAGCCCATCCTGCTAAGGAGCACTAAAGCAGTCTGAGCCGGTGGTGCTGGCTTGGCTGAGCAGATATGTTTTCCTTTACACTTCACCAGCCAAGTCAGGATTCTGGCCATAAGACAAGATCTAGTATTTAAATATATTCAGCACAGACAGAAAAGATCCAGATTTTCTAGTTTATGGGTTTGGAGGTTTTTTTAATGTAATTTATTTCTTTTAAAATTTGGTTCATTTGAACTGACTTCATCCTATTCTGTTGACAAGTCAGGGTATTTTATGCTGCCTTCTAACTTGCCTGATCCTCTTTGCAGCAAACTGAAAATTAAATAGCCTACCCTCACACAGACTCTTTTTTGTTGTTCTGATAATTTGTAGCTTTTATAGCTCTTGAGTTTCTGCCAAACAGCAGGACTTGGCCTTCGATCACCCCCAGCACCATGGTCCAGTAATACAAAGGTTGCTGAACTCACTGCTGCAGCTGTAAGATATGATATACATGACTATGAACCTGCTGTGCAATGACCAAGACAAGGGCAGCAAAAAAAATGTTGCCTAACAAATCAAATGCTTTCAGATTTCATATGGGTCAGAACCAAATCCCAAGATCCAAATTTATTGCTTTGGTCTTGGTCCTGGATCAGAGGCAGTACCCTACACGGTCGTTTTGAAGACTTTGGGTTTGGTGTACTCAAAAATAGTTCAAAAGATAGAAAATCATGTCTTCTTTGTGGCTAAATATCATATGAGAACCCTTTGCAAGGCCTTACTGTCACTTAACTCTGATTGTTGCATCCAACACCTGAATGTCAGTAAGCAAATGATCTGCATCCGGACACTTGCGTGTCTTTAAAAGAAGATAGTGTAAAGGCAATTTGCCCACTGTGCTTCCATCAGGATTTTCCTGGAGAGCTGGAGAAGTTCGTGGTAGCATGGTAGCTATCCCCTCTTCCAAATGTGATTTCTGTTTGAATTTCTATAGATCCCCTTGTTTAGAAACCAGGAGCCATTGCAGGACCTGTCCTGACTAACACAGCCTACAGGCATCCCCTGTAGACACATATGTACACACGAGGAATCATTCTAAAAAGTGATGGCAATGAGAGCTATGAATCCCAAGCCCATTTTTATTTTACATGATGAAGAAGCCATTGCAGGTTCAGTAATAAAAAATACTTCCTATTTGTCTTATCACAGACTCATAGCCTAGATGCATTTATTTCTCCAGCTCTTCCAGAATGGCTCACTTTAAATGACTCAGAGGGTGTAAAATTGTTCATCTGCCCTGATGAACATTTACTTATAGTTAAGAGCAGTCCCTCTCTTGTCTTTATGGAAATTTCACTTATCTCAATATAGAATCATAGAATGGTATGGTTGGAAGGGACCTCAAGNCTGTTCCAGAAAGATCTGAAGTTCAGACATTCAAGTTACCCAAAGTTGAAGCCAGGGGCCCAAGTCTGTGCTTTTGATCACAGCTCTGTGTTGGTGGTTTGGTCACTCAGACATACTCAAACCACAAAAGATTTGTAAGAGAAATATCTTTGCTGTTAGGTAAATTCACTGTGCTGTTACAAAGAAATCAAGCACCTATCTTTTTCCAGTCAGATGAGGAGCACCTCTACAATCTGATCTTACCAAGAGTTCAAAGCCCTGAGGATTAGAGTCACGTTTTCCTGACAGCAGCTGCTGCAGTTACCTCATACCATTGCCCTTGTTCCCTTTAAGGACATCCAAAAATGCAATGCTGTGGCACCAGGCAGGCTGGATGCTAGTGACTGGACATTTGACTGGAATCATAGCCCAAGCTATTCATTGTACTGCTCATAATAGTAAGACACAGACATTCACCAGTTAGCCTGAAGCCTGTAATGCAGCTTCTTGAAATGGTCAGTTAGGTGTAATTCTAGCTGCCTGGCTTGACACAGCTCATGTGTCTTCCTTGGTGCAGTTAGCAGCTTTTCTTCCCATTGGCTCAACTATTTCCTAGGTGATTTTTTTTTTTCCAGAGAAATTTATTCTGTGTTTCCCCAAAGGCTTCATATATTACAAGGTTGGCATTGTCTAAACAAACTGTGAAGCCACGAGGGACTAGAGAAAGCAATAGAAATGCCAAAATCTACAGTTCTTTGCACTGGTAGTTAGTGGTTTGTGGCATATGCTCATACACAGGAGACACATATCCTACAGGTATGGTGTCTGTTATCTATAATTCACTGGCCTGTGTACATCCACTTCATGCTTCTGATTTATGGGCTAGGACAATCAAGCTAGAGAACTAAGTACCTATAGGCTGCCTGAGTCAGAGATTTATCTGCAGCAAACAAGTAGAATCTCTCTTGCAAGAGTCCACAAGCTGCCAGCTAGTGTAAAAAGCAGTGAACTGGGAGTGAAGAAACCATGACTGTAGAAACCAAGAGAAATGCTGATTTGGTTCTTGTTCTTCATAAACTGCACCAACCTTTTTGAAGCATCCAGGGAACTGTCATTGCTCTCCTCGGAGAAACATCTCCCAGAAATACAGTATGCAGTTACCTCTAGTCTCTCCCTCTTTCTACCTGGAGTTCTGCTCCATTTCTCACACTGTGAAAAAGAAATTACCTTTTAAAGTTGGGGACATGCCTCAGAGCACACAGCAAAGCAGGCTTCCCATCTCACAGCCTGAACACCATATGGACCCAAAGGAGGCAGATTCATCTGCGCAACTTCCCAGGGTGTTACAGCATCATTTGTGCGATGGAATTTCCTAGCTACAGTCTTGCAGACAAACCAAAAATCAAACAAAGAAGTTTTACAAATCAGTCATGCAAAGGACTTGCAGGAGTTTTGGGTTTGGTTTTGTTTTGATATCAGGAGTTTATACTGGGGTTAATTTGCAGCATATGGGTCTTTTTTTTTTTTTTTTTTTTTTCTCCTATGTAAGCTCCAAAGTCCCCACCCATAAGGATATTTTTAACCATATATGCACTATATATATCCAGTGTGCATATATATATATATCTGTATGTGCATATGCAAAAGTAATTAATGACCAATATCAGAAGTAGCTCCTATCATCCAATCACATATTTACACAGAAATTCATGCCTTCATCTAACCCTGGCATCCGCTGGCTTGGACAGATGCATGATACTGTTATTTCTTGATGAACAAAGCATGTTAATTTATTTTCTTTTTGTTTTGTTTTGTTAGAGATTTTTGGGGTTTTGTTTTGGTGTTCGTTTTTTTTTTTCCTTCCTTTTGTTTATTTGTTTATTTTTAATTGATAGTTTCATCTACCAATTAGCCTTGGGGTAGAGTGGGGCAGGAAGAATTAAATAAAATTATACAGGTATATCCATCAATATATGCACACCTACACTGTGTATATATGGATAGATATATACATTGTATATATTTGAAGAACATTTTCTGTCCTTTCACCTCATCTTGTGCCGCATGAATTTTTGGTGATTGATATTTTAGTTCATTTTATATTTCTTTCCCTTTTTTTTTTCTTTTTTTTTTTAATTTTTAAAATCATTGCTCTACTTTTCAATTTATATTTTTGGAGTTCTTCCAACAAAATAATGGTTTACTCATCTCAAGAAAGAGATATAGATCTGCAAACCACTAAAGGCAACAAAATCTTTTCTTGCCATCCTCAAGAAATTTGTACTTCCAGACATCCCAAGAAAGTTGTGTACAAAAGAATGAAGATTCTTACATCTCCTCCTTTAAATTTTCTCTTCTCCCTACCCTTTTTCAAAACCTCTACAAAGTCTTTATCCTGTCTTTTCCCTCGTCCCCTTTTCTTTTTTGTTTTTTCCAAATTGAGTTCATAGAATCATAGAATGGTAAGGTTGGAAGGGACCTCAAAGATCATCTAGTTCCAACCCCCTGCCATAGGCAGGGACACCTCCCACTAGTACAGGTCACTCAAGGCCTCCTCCAACCTGGCCTTGAACACCTCCAGGGAGGTTGTGGAGCACAGAATCACCGAATGTGATCGCAGATCCCATTCGGTGATTCTGTGCTCCCCAACCTCCCTGGCCAACCTGTGCCAGTGTCTCACCACCCTCACTGCAAACAACTTCCTCCTATCATCCAGTCTAAATCTCCCCTCTGCCAGTTCAAACCCATTGCCCCTTGTCCTGTCATTACAAGACCTTGTCAATAGTCCCTCCCCAGCCTTCCTGTAGACCCCCTTCAGATACTGGAAGGCTACTCTAAGATCTCCTGGAAGCCTTCTCTTCTCCAGGCTGAAGAGCCCCAACTCCTGTAGCCTGTCCTCATAGCATAGCTGCTCCAGCCCTCTGATCATCTTCGTGGCACAAACACTCAGAAGGAAAAACAAAGTCTCCCTTTTACCCCTGCACTTTCCCAGGAAAAAAAGAAAAAATTCTTCCAGCAAAGAAAGCCCCTACAAACCACAGATGGCATAAAAAGAATTTTATTGCAATGCAGAATATCTGTCATACCTTTTATTTCTGAGTCAGTGCAAGCTCATTTTTCTGGCATGCTGTAGTTTAGCTGATCTGACTAACCATGGCCTTCATTAATCGGTGCATGGGCTGAGATGATGCCATCCTGTGTTTCATCAGAGCTAACACGTTCAGGCTTACCCAGCAAGTCCGTAGTGTATGGTTTGGGGAGATACAATTTCAATTTTCATTTTGAGTTGTATTATAATTTCTTCTTTTTTTTGGAAGAGTTATTGCCAGCAGTGCCAGCTGCTTCTTGCAGCCTGAGTGCTGTGTATCTACTTTATTTTATGAGTCTTTTTGCTCTTCTTTTATTTCTCAGTAGCAATTTTTACGTCTCCGTCTGTGTCCATCTGTTTTGTTAGTGTCTCTTGGAGTCTATTGGTCCAGTGTCGTTATGTGATTCTGTTCTCTGTTTGTAAGCTGGTGTTCAGCTCCCTGCTGCTCTGTCATCCCTCTTCCCCTTCCCCTCCTTTCCTTCCCACCCACCCAAGAGGAGTCCACAAAGAGGCACAAAGCTTTGAATGATGTTCTGAGTGTCACCTTGAGACTTTGGGCTGGAAATTGCAAGATGTTCACACAGTTTCTAAAGAACAACACAGTTTGCAGCTGGAAAGTGTGATGGTCTGGGAGTTCCCTGCTCCCCCACACTTTGTAAAATCACCGAGACTAGACTCAGCCGACTGGAAGTTAAGGACTGAAGTTCTATTTACAGCTTAGCACAATGCATAAGCAGATACATACACAATCGACAGGAATAGTTAAAGAAATATACAAGTTAAAGGTAATACAGAAACACAACACCCCTCCTAGAACTCAGAGTGCCCCGGAGGGGCTCCCAACCACCCTTCCACCTTCTTCCCACCCCTCTACCATACCCCAGGGTTTGGCTTATGTGCAAGGTGAGTTTGGAGGATCAGCCAGGGGGGTTGGGAGAAAGTGGTTAGTGAGGTTACTCGGCAGAGAGGAGAAGGCAAGAAGCTAGAGAGCCCGAGAGCGTCTGTGCCCAAGTGTCTTATCTATGTTTTGTGCTCTTAGTCTTATGCATCTCAGCAATCCTATGAGTGAAGTAGACATCACCAGTGCTTGCTTTTCACAGCCTATAGTATAATTTTCTCCATTAAAATTTTCCAATTAGCCTCAAACCAGCACAGAAAGTTTTCCAACTCCATTCTCATTTCCCCCTTAGAAATGATTTACTGGCATAATGCTGAAGTGACTTCTCATACAGATTTTTAGAGGATTTGTATCTGTGTGCTGTCATCTTAGTGTAAGAATTCTTGTCATCTCTGCTTTAGGCACCAGAAAATGCTACACAGGGTGCAGGCTGTATGTTAAATGGAAAGTACCTAGGCCTTTTTGTAAAGCATGGTCTTGGGAAGGGATTATCGTTGTGCACATGCAACTGAAATGATACCTATGTGAATGCGTTTCTAAAATCCACGATGCATAGTTCCTTTTAAGTTAGGAGGTAAAAGGAAGACATACCTAAGATTTCTAAGAGTAGTGCANAGAATCACCTCCTTTGCCCTGATGCCCACACTGTTCTTGATGCTATCTATGGAGACAGTCTTCTACTTGTCACTGTGTGATGTCTACCTCTTATTTGTGTAATTTGAACACAATTCTGGAAGCATCTGGTGTGTCTTCTTCCATAGGCATTACAAATGTGTAAGGCAGAACACCACAAGCTAAGTTTTCAAGCGTTTAGTTACACTTCAAACACTATGTAGGAATAAAACATCCTTTTACTTATAAAGTAGTGCATTTCTTGGTATCCTTAGTTCTGTTCCAGGTGAATGTACCAGCTGGGTTAGTTGCACAAATAGCCTCAGTCTGTTAGGATACATCAGCTGGCATCAGCTCAAGAGGAAGAGGCAGTCGTTTTGCTTGCAGATCATGTTCACAACATCAGATAAAGCATGCTTACACTTATCTTTAGCCTAATGTATTGGGTTTGGCTGAGCTGGAGTTAATTCTCCCCAGAACATCTTTCTAGTGCTGTGTTCTGCAGTGATGTAGCTGGTTGTTGATAACACACCAGTGTCTTGGCTACTGCTGAGCCAAGCACCGAGGCTGTGCTTTTCCAGCATTTTCCCTGGCAACAGTAGGCTGAGAGATGGGCAAGATCTTGGGAGGGGGCACAGCTGGGCTGGCTCACCCAAACTGGCTAAAGAGGTATTCCATGTCATATGATGTCAGCTTAGACATAAAAGCTGAATGGAAGAAGGAAGTGTCAGGACGTTTGTTGATGGTGTTTGTCCTCCAGAGCAACGACTATGTTTATTGAAGCCACACTTCCCAGGAAGTAATGAGCATGGTCTGCTGATGGGAAGCAGAGGATAACATCTTTCTTTGCTCTTGCTTCTAAGCACAACCTTTGCTTTTGCTTTTCATCCTATGAAATTACTTCTGTCCTGACTCATGGGCTTTTGTTATATATTCCTTTTCCCCTGCCCATCTAAGAAAGGGAGTGATAGGGTGGCTTCGGTGGACATCCATCCCCTAGCCAGGGCCAAATCACCACACCTAGCTAAACTGACAGTGGTTTTGCAGGAATTGTTGTTCTGCAGGGGCAGATGAGGTGATTAAAATCTGTGAACAAGATGCATCATGTAAGGCTTACCTGTTTAAGCTATGAATTACCAGAAGAGGGAAGTGATGAGATGTTTTCTATGTCTAATATAGAATTGTTTAATTATTTCATTTAATTGTTTCATTATTAATTTCATTAATAATTTAATTATTATTTCATTTAACTTATTCAAGATATGTTTCCTGTACTTGCAAAGGGACAAAAAAAGGACACCTTTCCCCCCCCCCAATAAGAACCAATATTCTTATGCAGTTTTCTTAGATCATGTATGATCTGAGAACCCTTGCCACATGCTACTAATTTTAGCCAAAAAACTAATCATTATTGAAAGCCTTGCTCAGTTTAGGTTTTAGGTCTCTATATGTTTTTCACAACTATTAATTCCTACTGAATCTGAAGCTTTTTATTGACAACTGTTTAAATAAAGCAGCTGTTTATAAAATTACATTCTAATCAATGAGCTCATGGGTTTGTGTAACGCTGCCCTCTGCCAGAGAGACCAGAACAGTCCTGTCAGGAGGCTAACTGCAAAAGAAACAATTTTTTTTTTAGCTCAAGTGGCAGGTTATTGGAGCAGAACAATCAGAGTTTTACCCCCCTGGATCATGAAGTTCAAGGTAACCTTCATACTGGAGCATTGTGATGAGTAAATCAAGTGGCCAGGCATCAAGACCTCCAGGCTGTGGTTAAGCTGCTGTGTCCTGCCGAATGCTACCTTATGTGGCCTCTGCGGTGCTTGCGACTAACTCTCTGCTGCAAGGAACAAGAGGCTCACTCAAGTGCCAGAGCTGCTGTGGAAGGTTCCCTTGTGCTCCATTTTATCCCACTGAATGTATATATGGATTTCTGGCACTTAAAATAGTTAGTCTCTACTTGTGTTTTCTGTCTCGGGGCAAACTGCTGACATTCATCACAGAGCAAGGGGGAGAGCTCAGAGCTGAGCCTGAACTTCGGTGTACAACTCTCAGCCATGCTGTAGATTTGTTCTGTCACTGTGCATCTATATTGTTCATTTGCCTACCTGTGAGGTAAGATACATAACTAAAATACTTAGCTAAATGAGGTGGAGGTGGAGAGAAAAAGAGATTTAATTAATATTTTCATAGAATGGTAAGGTTGGAAGGGACCTCAAGGATCATGTAGTTCCAACCCCCTGCCATAGGCAAGGACACCTCCCACTAGTACAGGTCACTCAAGGCTTCCTCCAACCTGGCCTTGAACGCCTCCAGGGAGGGAGCAGCCACAACCTCCCTGGGCAACCCGTGCCAGTGCCTCACCACCCTCACTGGAAAGAACTTCTTCCTAACATCCAGGACTTTGATATTCAGGTATAAACTGCTGTACAATACACCAAAATAGTGCTGTACTGCCAACAAGCAAACTATGTTATCATGAAGGTTTTAGTGCAAAGAGCTACCTTGACTTGCTGTGACATGTCACATTACTGCATGTTTTTGTGAAGCAGATACAATTCCTATCCTGTTACAGCAAATAGCAGCAAGTGGGGGACAGGCAAGACAGAGAACACTGCTCAGGGTGGCATCACTTTCATTATGTACCACATTTTCCTCTAGAGTTGACACACGCAATGGGATGAACCATTTTTAGGCTGCATAAATTAACGTAATGAGTGGACTGCAATGTATTGATCTTTCATATCAGCACTTCCCTCACTTGAGCTTACATCCTTATCAAAATTTTGTTTCAAAAATATCACAATTTCTCCAACCTGACTTAGGTGCTGTAAGTTTCCTTGGAGCTGATCAGGATCAGACTCAGTGGCTGGCTAGCCTGCTCCTGCTGCCTTCCAGTCTTTTTGTTTAAAGCATGTTCTCTAAACTCCAAACCATGTGCACTGTCACATTCTGGCAATCCCTCTAGTGCTATGCCTAAGTTATCAAGCTGACACATGTCTAAAATACTAAGACATGATATTTTCAACCTGCTGGGACTTGCTTTTTATCCCTGTTAGCTTTGATTTTCAGCTTCATAAAATATATGGGAAGGAAAGAAAATATAGCCAATGACACATTTAGTGGAAGAGAAGAGCTAGCACATGACTCAGGAACAGATTTTGCATCAAAAGCAAATGTATGTACATTGGACCTTTAAATGTCTATAGCAACTGATTAGTTTAAATAAGAAGCTCTCTGATTTCTGAAAGATATATATCTATTAGAAAACATATTGAACATTGGCAGGTTAAAGAGATAGACTTTTGCTTCTAAAGGGTTTGGGTTTTTTTTTTCATCATTATTATATATTTCTTTTTATCATTTTATATTTCTTTTTGTCACCCAGACTTGAAGGTGCCTTCTGTATTAGAAGCCCAAAGGCACTGATGTTTGTATGAACTGCAACACCTGGGATGATACCTCAGTAAAGCAGGAAAAGTATTCTATTTCCAAAGGGTTTTATTGATTTTTTTTTCATCATTATTATATATTTCTTTTTGTCATTATATATTTCTTTTTGTCATCCAGACTTGAAGGTGCCTTCTGTATTAGAAGCCCAAAGGCACTGATGTTTGCATGAACTGTAACACCTGGGATGATACCTCAGTAAAGCAGGAAAACTNCTCCAACAGTTCCATGTCCTTCCTGTGCTGGAGGCTCCAGAACTGCACACAGGACTCCTGATGGGGTCTGACAAGAACAGAGTAGAGAGGCAGAATCACCTCCCTTGCCCTGCTGACCATGATTCTCTTGATGCGGCCCAGGACTCTGTTGTATCATGAGATACCAAAGTTTATTGTTGTGTCAAAGGGATTCTTACCTTGCTGTCATTTTACCACTCCGTTTCACTTCCAATTTTTAGTCACAAGATCTAGAAATCAGTGCTCTATCCCAACTGTGAGCAACTGGGAATCCTGGTTCCTGAATGATGTGAAGAGTTAACCTTAAGTGCTGCATGAGAAGCAGGAGAGAAAGATCACCCCAGATTTGAAATTAGAGATAGAAGCAAAGCAAGAAATTAGGCTGCCTGCATTTTCATTGCATTAATAACTGCATTATTAAAACCTTATGAAAGAGCTACACTCAAGGACTCATTTTTCTGCTGCTGAGTCTAATGAACTGAAGTCTTTTGGTCCTGTGGAATGCTGTTATAAGCCTCATCAGTTCCTCTTTTGGCATTCCAAAGGAACTACATTTTACAGGCAGACTTACAAAACCTAAAAATTTGCTTCTTTTAGAGCAACAGGAAAATTTCAACAGTTTTGTCTCTTTGTTGCTTTCACTTCATCTCAATAGCAGAACAAGAAATGTCAGAGGCACTAAAAAGGGGGAAAATATTGTTCTGTCTTTGCTGGACAGCAGAACTGCAAAAAATGCTTGAGCTTTTTGGTTCTTTTGTAGTGGTTGTCAATAATTCTTCTCATTCCCTGGTACTGAAACCACTAAGACCACTTCTAAATTCTACTTTTAGCAACTACTGATTTTCACTGCTGAAATCTTGAGAGCTTCATAAATTGTATACTTGACAGACAAAAAGAGCAAAAATAGCTCTTTAATTAAGTTCAGGTCATTTTTCTAGTGCATCAAAATATCATTTTAATTCCTTTCTGACTTATTTTTCATGAAGCAACAAGTTTGCTATGGACTGCCTGGAGACCTGTATGTTCCCTACAATCTGTGGTCCTCCTGTGCTAATTTTCTTAGTAGTGAAAACACAGATGATTAATACATTGTAAAGCATGTGCAAGCACTTTCTCTCTATTTGTTTACCTGTGTCTATATTTATACATCTGTTAATGCTGTGTTTGTGGTGTTCTGGCTAAAAGGAGCATTTTGGAGAACTGAAATAGAGGAGTAGATTAAACTTGTTTAGGAGCTTCACAAGCAAGTATGAACAAATAGATGGAATCCTGCCTGATCCTTTTTCTCATTTTCCTATTAAGTTCTGTTAATGTAAGTCTTTGGCTTTCACATAACTTGGAAAGCAGCTGGTGCATCCCAGCGTTCTGCAGGAGGCGTTTTGTGGGCACATGTAGTGGAGGGGTAATTAATTAATGCAAGATTATATCTTCAAAAATTAATATTGTTTGTTAATATTCAATATTCAGAACTCTTGTCACTCCCATCACTAATTTTAATAACAATTGGTTCTTTGCATCAGTCATAGAAACTTTATATACAGGTTACAACAGGCTCTAGCAGTCACTAGTGATAATATATAACATGAACTGAACTCGACTGAACTGGCAGAGAAGGCTTTGCGGTCAGTGCACCGCTTGCGGTCAATACTCCGCTTGCCCACTAGATGGCCTCAAGGAGCTCCTCTCTGCTTACGGCAGAAGGCAATGGTGAGTTACAAGAGGCTTGAAGGATTTACTCACAAAATGATCTCCCGACTGGCAGGGCTGGCTACAGCTTCAGACAGTACCCAAAGGCTTTCAGAGAATTCTTGNTTCACTGTAAAGAACTTCTTCCTAACATCCAGTTTCAATCTTCCCTCTGCCAGTTCAAACCCATTGCCCCTTGTCCTGGCATTGCAAGACCTTGTCAATAGTCCCTCCCCAGCCTTCCTGTAGGCCCCCTTCAGATACTGGAAGGCAACTCTAAGGTCTCCTGGAAGCCTTCTCTTCTCCAGGCTGCAGAGCCCCAACTCTTGTAGCCTGTCCTCATAGGAGAGCTGCTGCAGCCCTCTGATTTCTCAAATTATGACTACTAACCTTCACCTTTAACTACCTTGGGAGCTTTTTATTACTCCTTTTCAATTTTTAAGCTTCCTTTTTTTTCCTGCTTAGGTTCTCCAGAACATTAGAACTTTCATTTCTCCATAGGAAACATCTGTTACTAGCCCTGTACCAATCGTGTTAGAAGAATAAACTCTTTGGTTACATTTATCAAAGTATCTTTTAGCATCTTCGGTTCTTTCATTTATAGATTTTCATTACATTTTGAACAGCAGTGGTAAAAGTCCATCCCTGAAGCTATGTGATCTTTCCCACACAAGCTGTTTTCCATAGCTATCACTTTTCCCTTGGAAAGGAAAAAACAAACAAATCCTTATTTTTGAGAGAGAAGGGGGGAAAGTCTCCTTTACTAAGGCAATATTTTTAGAAACAGCTGGTAAAACAAAGTGCAAATGTTGTGCCTGGAGCACCTCTATTCTAATAACAAGATTGTTTAAGGATGAAAGCAGCTATTTGTGTGTCTAGCTCATTCTGTTAGTGGTAATTCTTCCTCTGCACAGGAAGAGAAGGGAAACCTGGTTTTACCTCCTTAAAAAAAAAA
>WBNM01028561.1:3653-26352 GCA_013399055.1 Ramphastos sulfuratus | reverse complement strand
ATCTTCAATCACATTCTGTGATCCACAACCTCCCTGGGCAACCTGTGCCAGTCTCTCCCCACCCTCACTGCAAACAGTTTCTTCCTCCTCTCCACTCTCAGTCTCCCCTCTCCCAGCTCTAAGCCATTGTCCCTCAGCCTGGCACTCCCAGCCCTTCTCCAAAGTCCCTCCCCAGCTCTCCTGCAGCTCCTTCAGATATTGAAATGCAGCTCTAAGCTCTCCCTGGAGCCTTCTCTCCTCCAGGCTCAACAGCCCCAACTCTCCCAGCCTGTCCCTACAGGGGAGGTTCTGCAGCCTCTGATCATCTCGGTGGCCTCCTCTGGACCCTCTCCAGCAGCTCCAGGTCCTTCTTGGACAGGTCCTCTCAGGCGCAGCCTCTGCGCCATGGTGCTGAGCATGCCAGAGGGGTGGTGCAAAGGTGATGCTGTGTGCTCAGCCCCCTCCAAACCACAGCAGCTTCTCCTCCCTGCTCCCAGGGCTCTGCCCACTGCTCTCATGGGCTCCAACACCACCATCTTCATGGGCTCTTCCCTGCTCCTAGGGCTTGCTCTCTGCTCCCACAGACACTCATGGGCTCCTTCCTGCTCCTAGGGCTTGTCCACTGCTCCCAGGGCTTGCCCAATGCTCCCACAGACACTCATGGGCTCCTCTCTGCTCCTAGGGCTTGCCCACTGCTCCCATGGGCACTCATGGGCTCCAACACTACCATCCTCATGGGCTTCTCCCTGCTCCTAGGGCTTGTTCTCTGCTCCCAGGGCTTGCCCAATGCTCCCATAGGCACTCATGGGCTCCTCCCTGCTCCAGGGGCTTGCCCACTGCTCCCAAGGGCACTCATGGGCTCCAACACCACCATCTTCATGGGGTTCTCCCATGGCCTTCAGCTCAACATCTCTGAGGCTCTCAACATCTCCCTGAGGCACATGAGGGCAGAAACTCCCTTCCCTTCACCTCCTAAGGTGAGTGACGCCAACACCCTATCAGCAGAGCAGCCAACACCCCAATATCTCCGCTGGGCCTGGCAAAGTCTCCTCAAAACCCACTCTTAGCACTTCTTCTCACATGCAATAAGTGACAGGACAAGAGGAAAAGGACCCAGGTTGTGCCAGGGGAGGCTCAGGTTGGATATTAGGAAAAATGTCCTCCCAGCAAGGATTCTCAGGCATTGAAATGGGATGCTTAGGGAGGTGGTGGAGTCCCCACCGCTGAAAGGGTTTAGGAGACTCATGGATGTGGTGCTGAGAGAGGTGGTTTAGTGGCAGTGGCTCAGCAGCTGTGGTGGGGCTGTGAGCTCTGGGGAAGTGATTGGACTTGATGATCCCCAAGGCCTCTTCCAACCTCAACAGTTCTATGATTTGCTCCTCAAACAGAGCAAGCAAAGCCCCACTGTGCCTCACCAGCCCGGCACTGGGCTCCTTGGCATCACCACACAGCCCAGGGGCTGCCCTGCGCTAGGCAGAGAAGGGCACCTAGGGACAGGCTCCGCTCAGAAAGCTTTTCCCTGGCAACCCCCACACTGCCTGCGATCGCTGCCCAGGGTCACATCCGCCGCCTGCAATCGCTGCCTTCTCCCCTCCGCTCCCTATAAGCTTCTGCAATCGCTGCCTTCTCCGCTCCGTACCACTCCCTCTGAGCTTCTGTCGCTGCCTTCCCCGCTCCGCACCGCTCCCTTTGCGCTTCTGTCGCTGCCGTCCCCGCTCCGCTCCCGACGCCCTTCCGTCGCTGCCTTCCCCGCTCCGCACCGCTCCCTTTGCGCTTCTGTCGCTGCCGTCCCCGCTCCGCTCCCGACGCCCTTCCGTCGCTGCCTTCCCCGCTCCGCACCGCTCCCTTTGCGCTTCTGTCGCTGCCGTCCCCGCTCCGCTCCCGACGCCCTTCCGTCGCTGCCTTCCCCGCTCCGCACCGCTCCCTTTGCGCTTCTGTCGCTGCCGTCCCCGCTCCGCTCCCGACGCCCTTCCGTCGCTGCCTTCCCCGCTCCGCACCGCTCCCTTTGCGCTTCTGTCGCTGCCGTCCCCGCTCCGCTCCCGACGCCCTTCCGTCGCTGCCTTCCCCGCTCCGCACCGCTCCCTTTGCGCTTCTGTCGCTGCCGTCCCCGCTCCGCTCCCGACGCCCTTCCGTCGCTGCCTTCCCCGCTCCGCACCGCTCCCTTTGCGCTTCTGTCGCTGCCGTCCCCGCTCCGCTCCCGACGCCCTTCCGTCGCTGCCTTCCCCGCTCCGCACCGCTCCCTTTGCGCTTCTGTCGCTGCCGTCCCCGCTCCGCTCCCGACGCCCTTCCGTCGCTGCCTTCCCCGCTCCGCACCGCTCCCTTTGCGCTTCTGTCGCTGCCGTCCCCGCTCCGCTCCCGACGCCCTTCCGTCGCTGCCTTCCCCGCTCCGCACCGCTCCCTTTGCGCTTCTGTCGCTGCCGTCCCCGCTCCGCTCCCGACGCCCTTCCGTCGCTGCCTTCCCCGCTCCGCACCGCTCCCTTTGCGCTTCTGTCGCTGCCGTCCCCGCTCCGCTCCCGACGCCCTTCCGTCGCTGCCTTCCCCGCTCCGCACCGCTCCCTTTGCGCTTCTGTCGCTGCCGTCCCCGCTCCGCTCCCGACGCCCTTCCGTCGCTGCCTTCCCCGCTCCGCACCGCTCCCTTTGCGCTTCTGTCGCTGCCGTCCCCGCTCCGCTCCCGACGCCCTTCCGTCGCTGCCTTCCCCGCTCCGCACCGCTCCCATGGCTCATCGCTGCCGTTTCTGCCACTGCCTTCCCCGCTCCGCACCGGTTCCTGTACGCATCGTTGCCGCTGCTGTTTCCTACCTGCACACCCACCCGGCTCTGACTCAGTGCCACAACGCGGCCATCAAGCAGGCTTTCGAGCAACCCTGACTCACAGCGCAGGNGTCGCTGCCTTCCCCGTTCCGCACCGCTGCCTATGAGCTTCTGTCGCTGCCTTCCCCGCTCCGCACCGCTCCCTGTGAGCTTCTGTCGCTGCCTTCCCCGCTCCGCTCCCTATGAGCTTCTGTCGCTGCCTTCCCCGCTCCGCACCGCTCCCATGGCTCATCGCTGCCGTTTCTGCCGCTGCCTTCCCCGCTCCGCACCGGTTCCTGTACGCATCGTTGCCGTTGCTGTTTCCTACCTGCACACCCACCCGGCTCTGACTCAGTGCCACAACGCGGCCATCAAGCAGGCTTTCGAGCAACCCTGACTCACAGCGCAGGGCTTCCTGCCGGAGGAGAACTTTGCGGCAGTCCTGCGGCTCTGTCATTCCCCTCCACGCCAGCACAGCTTCCCCTTCCTCCCGCTGCCACAGCCACCACTCGGCAATAAACCATGACCTGGGCACAGCCTTGTGCCTGAGCCAGGCAAAGAGCAGCTTGCTGCGCGGCAAAGAGGCAGCTCCCAACATCACTACAATCCTAGAGTCATGGAACCATGGAACCACAGAATTGTTTGGGCTGGAAAAGGCCTCCAAGCTCATGCAGTCCAACCAGCAACCCAGCACCACCATGGCCACTAAATCCTGGCCCCAGGTGCCATGGCCACACCTCTCTGGAACACCTCTAGACACGGGAACTCCACCACCTCCCTGGGCAGCCTGGGACAGTCCCTGACCACTCTGGAAGCAAAGACATTTTTCCTCCTCTCCAACCTAACCCTCCCCTGGCACAATTTCAGGCCAGTTCCTCTCCTTCTCTCACTTGAGACTAGGGAGCAGAGCCCAACCCTCACCTGGCTGCAGCCTCCTCTCAGGGAGCTGCAGAGAGCAATGAGCTCTGCCCTCAGCCTCCTCTTCTCCAGCCTCCACACCCCCAGCTCCCTCAGCTGCTCCTCCCCAGCCCTCTTCTCCAGACCCTTCCCCAGCTTCACTGCCCTTCCCTGGACATGCTCCAACCCCTCAATGTCTCAGTCTTCTTGCTCCATCCTACCTTCCCTCAACATCTCTAGTTGTGTAAAACAGGCAGCAACAACTAAAAACCTCTGGAGTGGAATTTGAAGGGCATGGGCCAAGCCCCCAGCAATTTCTTTTGTCTTTGAAATGTTTCTTCCTGGGACCAGAAAAAGTTATCCTGCCCTCTCCTTCCTCTCCAGCTCTTCAGGAGACCCATCTCAGCCCAGTTCCTTCAGGAGAACATCAAATGGATGCTCTCCCCTGAGCAACTCTTTCCTTCTGGGGTGCCTGGTCCCCTGCAAGTGAGGAGGAGATCACCCACCCAGACTTAGCATCATATAATCAGAGAACTGTTTGGGTTGGAAAACCTCTCCAAGCTCACCCAGTCCAACCAGCAATCCAACACCACCATGGCCACCAAACCCTGTCCCCAAGTGCCAGGGCCACAGCTTTCTTGAACACCTCTAGGCATGGGGACTCCACCACCTCCCTGGGCAGCCTGTTCCAATGCCTGACCACTCTTAGCTTTAGAAGGAGGACAGAAGCTGGGCATACAGGTGGAACTGTGGGTGCAAACCACTTGGCTCTAGATACAACGTGGCCCCAAGAGCCAAAACAATGGCACCAAGAACTCAGATGTGCTTTTCCAGCCTGTCAGACCCAGCAGGATGGAGTTTCCCAGCCAGCTTGCACACTCCATGGGAGTGACATTCAACAAACCTCTACCTACATTCACGAAAGCAAGGTTTGAGGAGGACCAAGAGGCTGAGAGGACAGGGGAAGCAGGGCTGGCTCCATCCACATTGATTCCACTTGCAGCTGTGCTGGTGCCCAGCACCATGACAGTGCAAGAGAGGATGGATCCAGCCACTGGTGTAGAGCTGTGTCCAGGTTACTGGGTGCTGGAAGTAGAAACACATCCAGCAACCTGCAGTGCACAGAAACCTTCACGGAGAACCAGGATGATTCTGGTGGAGAAGCTCCTTGCAAGGACAGGTTAAATGGGGAAGAGAGATTCTAGTACCTGGAGGGACTCAGGAGAGCTGGGGAGGGACTTCTGATAAGGGCTGGGAGTTCCAGGATGAGGGACAATGGCTTTGAGCTGGGAGAGAGGAGAGTGAGAGTGAAGGAAGAAATTGTTTGCAATGAGGGTGGGGAGAGACTGGCACAGGTTGCCCAGGGAGGTTGTGCATCACAGAATCACAGAATGTGATCCACAACCTCCCTGGAGGTGTCGAAGGCCAGGCTGGATGAGGCCTTGAGCAGCCTGGGCTGGTGGAATTTGTGCCTGTCCATGGGTTGGAACTGGCTGATCTCGAAGGTCCCTTCCAACCCAAACCACTCCATGGATCTGTGATTTCTTCTCCATGCTGCTCCCCAAGCCCCTTTTTTGATAAATCCCAGCCACGATTATGCAAACAACAGGGGAGAGCAGAGCTAAAAAGCCTCTTTAGGTTTGATATGCAAAGCCCAGGCAGCTCAATCAAGCAACAAAAGCTAAATGTCATTTCCTCCCGTGGCACTGCCACTCTGCTCACAGCACAGCAGCTCTGACGTCTGACGGCTTGTCAGCCGCCTGAGACAGCAGGGATGAGCCCTCACACAGCCTGGGGAGAGCCTGATGCAGAGGACAGGGGAGGAAGGCTTGGTCCTGCTCCTCACTGTGCACCACCACCACCGAGGGGGCAGTAGGCAGCTGTGAAATGCAAAAGCTGAACAGCACCAGGCAGACAGGAGCCACAGTAGCACAGCCACAGTGCCAGACCTGCTGGGGAAGAGCAGTGACAGCACTCACACCTTTACACAGCCCTCACACACAGCACACAACTGTGCTTGAGGACATCCACCCACTCATGCACCCATCCACCCATCCATCCATCCATCCTTCCACCCATCCATCTATCCTTCCTTCCACCCATCCATCCATCCTTCCTTCCATCAATCCTTCCATCTATCCTTCCACCCATCCATCTATCCTTCCTTCCACCCATCCATCCATCCTTCCTTCCATCAATCCTTCCATCTATCCTTCCACCCATCCATCTATCCTTCCTTCCACCCATCCATCCATCCTTCCTTCCATCAATCCTTCCATCTATCCTTCCACCCATCCATCTATCCTTCCTTCCACCCATCCATCCATCCTTCCTTCCATCAATCCTTCCATCTATCCTTCCACCCATCCATCTATCCTTCCTTCCACCCATCCATCCATCCTTCCTTCCATCAATCCTTCCATCTATCCTTCCACCCATCCATCTATCCTTCCTTCCACCCATCCATCCATCCTTCCTTCCATCAATCCTTCCATCTATCCTTCCACCCATCCATCTATCCTTCCTTCCACCCATCCATCCATCCTTCCTTCCATCAATCCTTCCATCTATCCTTCCACCCATCCATCTATCCTTCCTTCCACCCATCCATCCATCCTTCCTTCCATCAATCCTTCCATCTATCCTTCCACCCATCCATCTATCCTTCCTTCCACCCATCCATCCATCCTTCCTTCCATCAATCCTTCCATCTATCCTTCCACCCATCCATCTATCCTTCCTTCCACCCATCCATCCATCCTTCCTTCCATCAATCCTTCCATCTATCCTTCCACCCATCCATCTATCCTTCCTTCCACCCATCCATCCATCCTTCCTTCCATCAATCCTTCCATCTATCCTTCCACCCATCCATCTATCCTTCCTTCCACCCATCCATCCATCCTTCCTTCCATCAATCCTTCCATCTATCCTTCCACCCATCCATCTATCCTTCCTTCCACCCATCCATCCATCCTTCCTTCCATCAATCCTTCCATCTATCCTTCCACCCATCCACTCACCCACTCATCCTTCCATCCACTCACATCCTTCTCCTTCCATCCATCCATCCATCCACCCACCAGTGACAGGATGAGAGGAAGCAGCCCCAAGCTGTGCAAGGGGAGGTTTAGGTTGAACACTGAAAGGGTTGTCAAACTGGAACAGGCTGCCCAGGGAAATGGTTCAATCCTCATCTCTGGAGGGATCTGAAGGACCTGTAGAATGGTGCTGAGGAATATGGTTTAGCATTGGCTTTGGTAGTGCTGGATTAATGGCTGAGCCAACACAAGATCTAAAGATCTTAAAGTTTTCTGTGACTCAGCTCCAGCCAGCCACACAAGCCCTGAGCACCCTGTGACCCACCAAACTGCAGCAGGGCAGATTTAGGTTGAACATCAGCAGGAAATTCTGCACAAGAAGGGTGAGAAGACAGTGGAACAGGCTGCCCAGAGTGGTGGTGGAGGCTCCATCCCTGGAGACATTCAAGGCCAGACTTAGGGGAGCCCTGAGCAGCCTGCTCTAGTTGCAGGTGCCCCTGCTGACTGCAGGTGGGTTGGACAAGATGAGCTTGGAGGGTTCCTTCCCACCTTCCAGGGGCTACCCTGCTAGAAAGCAGCTCTGTGGAGAAAGACCTTGGAGTGCTGGTGGGCAGCAAGTTCTGCATGGGCCAACATGTGCCCTTGTGGGCAAGAGAGCCAAGGGCATCCTGGGGGGCATCAGGAACAGTGTGGCCAGCAGGGCTAGGGAGGTTCTTCTCCCCCTCTGCTCTGCCCTGCTGAGACCACACCTGCAATACTGTGTCCAGTTTGGGGCTCCCCAGTTCAGGAGAGACAGAGACCTGCTGGAGAGAGTCCAGCAGAGAGCCAGGAGGATGAGTGGGGAACTTGAGCATCTCCTCTGTGGAGAGAGCCTGAGAGCCCTGGGGCTGCTTAGTCTGGAGAAGGCTGAGAGGAGATCTGATCAATGTGTACAAGTAGCTGAGGGGTGGGGGGCAAGTGGCTGGGGCCAAGCTCTTCTGGGTGGTGCACAGCAATAAGCCAAGGAGCAACAGCTGCAAACTGGAACAGAGAAGGTTTCAGCTCCACATGAGGAGAAACTTCTTTACAGTGAGGGTGGCAGAGGCCTGGAGCAGGCTGCCCAGAGAGGCTGTGGAGTCTCCTTCTCTGGAGGCTTTCAAACCCACCTGGATGCATTCCTGTGCAGACTGCCCTGGGAGATCCTGCTTGGCAGGGGGCTTGGACTGGATGATCTCTGGGGGAACCTCCCAACCCCTAAGGTTCTGTGACTGATGCATTCCATGGCTGTAGATGTGCTGAGGAAGATGGTTTAGCAGTAGTGGTGGAAGGCTTGGTTAATGGTTGGCCTTGATGATCTTAAAAGCCTAAATAAGTTCTAAAGATCTTATTTATGAAAGGCTTCTATGCCTCTATGATCCTTCCATGCAATCCAGGAGCAACCTGTGACTCCCCACACCAAGCTCCCCAGCCAGCACCACTCCACCTGAAATTGGCTGAAGCTTTCAGCTCCAACTCCTCAGGCTCCTTCTGATGCTGCTGTGAGGAAGAGCTGGGCTAAGCCATGGCAATGCTAAGCTCCTGCTGCCTGCTCCAGCTCACAGGATTAAGGGTGCTCAGCACTTTTGCAAAGCAGGCCCTGGGCTGAGTCACTGCCACTGGATTCAGGACTCAGCCTGCTGCAGCACCAGCAGACAGCAACCTCCACCCAGCAGCAATGGACAGCAAAGCTGGAGTTGATTTTGGTTTTTTTTAATAAGCAACAATGATCTTAAGAAGAGCAGCTGAGGGAGCTGGAGGTGTGCAGCCTGGAGAGGAGGAGGCTGAGGGCAGAGCTCATTGCTCTCTACAGCTCCCTGAGAGGAGGCTGCAGCTAGGCAGGGGCTGAGCTCTGCTCCCTAGTGTTAGGTGATAAAAGGAGAGGTAATGCCTGAAATTGTGCCAGGGGAGAGTTAGGTTGGGGATGAGGAAAAATTTCTTTGCTGATAGAGTGCTCAGGGACTGTCCTAGGCTGCTCAGGGAGGTGGTGGAGTCCCCATCCCTGGAGGGGTTCCAGAAATGTTTCATGGCACTTGGGGCCAGGGTTTGGTGGCCATGGTGGTGCCGAGTTGCTGGTGGGACTGGATGAGCTTGGAGGCCTTTTTCAACCCAAACAGCTCTGTGGTTCTGTGATCTACTGCAGAAAAAATAAAGCAAATGCACAAACCCACAGACATTTTCCTGCTGGCCCCTCAGCAGGCAAGGAAATTGGGATGCTCAGGGAGGTGGTGGAGTCCCCATCCCTGAAAGTGCTTCAAAGCTACATGATTCTAAGGTGGCAATGCTGGGAACCTTGCAACCCAAGTGCCACCAACACCTTCTTCACTAATTTCAGGTGGAAGCTTCTCCCTTATGCCAAAATGCTTCCAGCATGTAGATGCCTTTCCTGCCATTGGGAAGCTGAAAGGGTTTATTCAAAACACCCCAAAAACAAAGTGGGAAGAGCTATGCCTGAGAGATGCTCAGGGCCCCTCAGAGAGGCCCCTCTGGGGACAAAGTTCATCACATCTTAAAGCCTCTCAACCAGCTCAAGCTGCTGCACACAGCACTTAGTGGTCCAGGCTATGTGCCANCCCCCACCTGGCTGCAGCCTCCTCTCAGGGAGCTGCAGAGAGCAATGAGCTCTGCCCTCAGCCTCCTCTTCTCCAGGCTGCACACCCCCAGCTCCCTCAGCTGCTCCTCCCCAGCCCTCTTCTCCAGACCCCTCCCCAGCTTTGTTGCCCTTCTCTGGCCCTGCTCCAGCCCCTCAATGTCTTCCTGCTCCACACTACCTTCTTTCAACTCCTCAAGTTGTTTAAAACAGGCAGCAACAACTGAAAACCTCTGGAGTAGGACTTGGAAGGAGCAGGCCAAGCCCCCAGCACTGTGGCAAAGTGATGCCAGACACCTTGGTGCCTCTGGTGCACACACAGTCACACTCCAGCCCTGGGCACTCAGTGCTGTAAGCCAGAGGTGAAGGACCTGCCTGTCCTTTGGATCTGTCTCACCCTGTGCACAGCTAGCACAGAATTTGTTCCTTCAGTGCAGTTTTGCAGCCCCCCAAAAACTTGCCAGCTCCTCCTCATGCCCATCCCAGCCACGTGCTGGAGCACAGACGGTGCTGCCAGAGCTGCAGGGATATTTTTAAACACTCAAAACCAACTCAACACAGCCCTGCCAAGAAAGCATTGCCACCAGCCCTGCCCACTCACCCCCACCTCCAAGCCCAGCAGGCCACACAGCAAAGACTGACCCTCTGGGGACAGGCTGGGAGAACTGGGAGTGTTCAACCTGGAGAAGAGAAGGCACCAGGGAGACCTCAGAGCAGCCTTCCAGTGCCTGAAGGGGCTGAAGGAATGCTGGGGAGGGACTTTGGGCCAGGGCTGGGAGTGCCAGGATAAGGGACAATGGCTTTGAGCTGGGAGAGAGGAGACAGAGTGGAGATGAGGAAGAAATTGTTTGCAGTGAGGGTGGGGAGAGACTGGCACAGGTTGCCCAGGGAGGTTGTGGATCATAGAATCACAGAATGTGATCCATGATCCACAATCTCCCTGGAGGTGTTGAAGGGCAGGCTGGATGAGGCCTTGAACAGCTTGGGCTGGTGAGAGGTGTCCCTGCCCATGGCAGGGGAGTTGGCACTGGCTGATATTGAAGGTCCCTTCCAACCCAACCCATTCTAGGATTCTATTACATGGACCAGGACATCAGTGTGGAAAAGACTCCCAAAGGAGGGGAGGTGACAGTTCCCTGCTGCCCAGAGCAGCTCCATGCTCCAGCTTGCCATCAGGAGTGGGACCAGCAGCAGGGACCCCCAGACTGCACCTCTGCTCCAGCTGCAAGTGCCAAGTGGAGCAGCATCACCTGCAGCACCATTCCTGCGGCTGGAGAGCAGCTCCACGGGCAAACAGGCCAGGCAGGTGGGGACAGCTCTGCAATGCAATTCCCAGCTAACTGAATCCCTGGCTAATTAACACTGCCCTCCAGCAGCAGTGCCGAGGGACTGCACTGAGGGAAACAGGCCCTGCAACCCTGCTGCAAACTCCCTGCCAGCTCAGCACAACCCAAACACCTCTCCTGCCCAGCTCAGCTTGCCTGGGTATCACAGCAGCTCACCCCTCTGCCTCCCTCCAAGCTCCTCTCCTGGACCCTCCCAGGCCATCAGCTCTTTGCTCCCCTGCTCTTTAGGGGTCTTCAGGTGTGCTGCCTCCAAGGTCAGAGGTGTCCCCGGGAGAAGGATGCGAGATTCAAAGGCAGGCACAAATCTCTCTGTCCCACTCCCTGTGCTGAAGAGCCTCCTTTCCATAACCAGGCAGCACATCCAGCTGAGCACATCCAAGTCCTTCTGCAGGGAGCATACAGGGCTCTAGGAACCATGGAGGAGGAGAAGGGTAGCAGCTCTCAAAGAGGGAAGGGGCATCAACCCCCTGCAGCATGGTGAGCAGGTCTCTCCTGGACCAAGGGAGGAAGCCACTAAATCCAAAAGCCTCCAAGTTCCTGCCTAGAGGACAAAAAGCCTCCTAGAAACCACCCCTGGAGAGCCCCTGGGACTTCTACTGGTGCCATTTGTTGCTGCTGTGGGTCACAGCTCCCATGCCAGGATGGTGTTCTTAGGGGTTTCTGCTGTCACAGAAGCATCTCAGAATGGTAGGGAAGGGACCTCTGGAGATAAGCCAGCCCAGCCTCCCTGCCAGAGCAGGAGCACCTAGGAGAGGTCACACAGGAACACATCCAGGTGGGTTTTGAATCTCTCCAGAGGAGACTCCACAACCCCCCTGGGCAGCCTGTTCCAGTGCTGTCATCCTCACAGGGAAAAAAATCCTCCTCATGTTTCCATGAAACTTCCTGTGCCTCAACAGTGCACAGAATCACAGCATAGCAGGGGTTGGAAGGGACCTCTGGAGATCATCCAGTCCAACCCCCTGCCAGAGCAGGATCACCCAAAGCAGGTCACACAGGAACACATCCAGGTGGAGCTTGAAGCTCAGCAGAGAAGCAGACTCCACCACCTCTCTGGGCAGCCTGCCCCAGGGCTCCAGCACCTTTCCATTAAAGAGTTCCTCCTCACGTTTAGCTGGAACTTCTGATGTTCATGCCTGTGCCCATTGCCCCTTGTCCTGCCTCTGGGCACTACTGAACAAATCCTGGTCCCATCCTCCTGATACTCCCTCTTGAATTCACGATCAGCACTGATAAGGTCCCCCTCAGCCTCTCTTCACCAGGCTGATCTCCTCCTAAGGCTCATTTCAGGCTGAGACCACCTGCAAGAGACATTCCCCAAACCCTTGTACCTCTGTCAGATGGCACTGGATGGCCTTTTGAGAAGGGCTGCCAATGCCCAGGACCTCAGCCCTGGGCTGGGCCAGGCCAACTCACTGCTGGGAAGCCTTGGCTGAAGGCTGCAGCCTGGCCTGGGACCAGCTTGCTCTAAAAGCTGCCGGATACTCCCCTGGCACAGTCACGGCAGGGCACAGCCTTTTGCTCAGCCCAGTGAGAAGACAACAGCCTGCCTTCATTTCCTGGTCCACTTTCAGAAGCTGAAGGAACCCAAAATTAGTTGTCCAAACCTTTCAGTTTAAAAATAGCTCCCTACATAGCTGAGCATTTCTGCACAACCTGCCTGTTCCTCTCCTCACTCCTCGGTGCCAGCAGCAGATTCTCTCCTCCCTTCCTGCCAACACGCAGGGAGCTGGGCACAGAACCATGGAATTGTAGGGGTTGGAAGGGTCCTCTGTGCAACCCTCCTGCTCAAGCAGGATCACCCAGGGCAGGTCACACAGGGACACATCCAGATGGGCCTTGAATGTCTCCAGAGAAGGAGACTCCACAACCTCTCTGGGCAGCCTGCTCCAGGCCTTCAGCACCCTCACAACAAACAACTTTCTCCTCCTGCTCAGATGGAACCTCCTGGGTGCCACTTTGTGCCCCTTGGCCTGGCCCTGGGCACCACTGACAAGAGTCTGGCCCCAGCCTCTTGCCCCCCACAGCTCCTTTAGCTCTTGCTGAGCATTGCTCAGCTGCCCTCTGGGGCTGCTCTTCTGCAGGCTCTCAGCCCCAGGGCTCTCAGCCTTTGCTCCTCCCAGAGCTGCGCCAGGCCCCTCAGCAGCTTTGCAGCCTCCACTGACTGTCTTCAGTAGTTCTTTGTCCTTCTTGATCTGAGAAGCCCAGAACTGGACTCAGGACTCCAGATGTGCAAAAGAACCTCCCTTGCCCTGCTGACCACACTCTCATTAATGCAGCCCAGGAGACCACTTGCCTTCTTGGCTGTCAGTACAGGTTTCTGGCTCACAAGGAACTTTGAATCCCCTCTTTGCTGGGGACCTGCCTACCTTGGTTTGCTGTGGTGCCAGGGGACTATGGCAGGAGCAGCACAGCTGCTCTACCCAGTGAAGGTGAGGACAGGCCTCTGCTGGGGTCTGTTGGCCATCACACTGCTGAGTCTGGGATGCAGGACCTCCAGTGCCTCCCTGCACATGGAAATGTGGGTCTGAGCATCTTGTTCCCTTGTTCAACCCACCCACATGAGCGTGGAGAAATGAAAGTGAACCAGAAGGTTGCTCTACAGGGCTAGAACATCTCCTGCCCAGAGTAAGGACCGGGCCAGCCATGGCAGCAGCTGCCTTGCCTTTGCCTTCAGATCCCAGCCCTGAAGCCTTCAGCTTTCTGGAGGCCAGCAGCCAGTTCAGCTTGGGTCAGGGGGCTTAACAGAGGGGTCTCAGTGGTGGCTTCTCAAGCTACAGGCATTGAAGGGAAAGAATCAGGCAGAGGCTCAAGCAGGCTGGGTGAAAAGCGACACTGATCTCCACAGCCTCTCCTGCTCCAACCATCACACACTTCTCTTACATAATCAGCCCTCTGCAATCAAAAGACCAGGCTCAGTACCTGCAGCTGCACTCAAGCCCTGCCAGGGCTGGGGGGGTTGAGGGCATCAGAACACTGCCAATGTGCTCAGCCAGCCCAGAGGAGCAGCTCTGGAGCAGCTGCATGGCACAGAGGGCAAAGCATGGCAAGGAGCAGGGAGACCCCTGCATCTCCAGCTTGGGCACACTGGACTAGCAGGCAAAGAGAGGAACTTCTGCTGGGGGAAGCAGGTTACAGAGCCACAGATTGCACTGGGCTGGAAGGGACCCTTCAAGCTTATTTTGTCCAACCCCCTTGCAGGCAGCAGGGACACCTTCAACTAGAGCAGGCTGCTCAGGGCCACACCAAATCTGATCTTGAATGTCTCCAGGAATGAGACCCCAACCACCTCTCTAGGCAGCCTGTTCCAGTGTCTCTCCACCCTCCCTGTGCAGAACTTCCTCTGATGTCCAACCTAAATCTGCCCTCCTGCAGTTTGAAACCACTGCCACTCATCCTACTACAAGCCCTTGTCAAAAGTCTCTCTCCTGGAACCACTTCAGCTACAGGAAGGCTGCCCTAAGGTCTCCCTGGAGCCTTCTCTTCTCCAGGCTGAACAGCCTCAGCTCTCCCAGCCTGTCTCCACACTACAAGCCCTTCTAAACAGCCCCTCCCCAGGAGCTGATGGAGCTGAGCTTGGCCAGGCCTTGACAGCCATGCGTGATGCATGGTGAGACATGCTCCTGCACAAGGGAAGCATTCAACATATCCATGCCCACCACCCCCCTGGAACACATAGCACATGAACACACACCAGCAAGGTCACTACTTCTGCCCCAGAGCCAGGAAGGCATCATGACATGTCCCAGGACCCAGGAAACCACCCGACTCAGCCCAAAACACAAGGTTGGGGACTGCAGCACCCTGTGTGTGGGGAATGGATGCAGTGTGGAGCCTCAAGAACATCTCCTCACCTTCTTCATGCCCAAGATGTGGAGCACACTCTCAACATGCTGCTCCCCTGAACTCCTTTACTCTGCCCTGCTGAGACCTCACCTCCAATCCTGCCTCCAGTGCTGCTGTCCCTAGCAGAAGGAGGACTCAGAGCTGCTGGAGTGAGACCAGAGGAGGGCACAAAGATGATCCCAGGGCTGCAGCAGCTCTGCTGTGAGGACAGACTGAGGGAGTTGGGGCTGTGCAGCCTGAAGAGGAGAAGGCTCCAGGGGGACCTCAAAGATGCCTGCCAGTGCCTGAAGGGATCCTGCAGGAAGGCTGCAGAGGACTTTTGCTGAGGGTGTCTGAGCCAGGCCAAGGGGGAATGGTTTGGAGCTGAGGCAGAGCAGGGTTAGAGTGGAGCTGAGGAAGAAGTTCTGCAGTGTGAGGGTGCTGAGACTCTGGCACAGGTTGCTCAGGGAGGTTGTGGATCACAGAATCAGATCTCTAATCACATTCTGTGATTCTGTGATCCACAACCTCCACAGAGGTGTTCAAGGCCCAGCTGGACAAGGCCTTGGGTAACCAAGCCTAGTTTAGAGGCATCCCTGCCCATGGCAGGGGGGTTGGAGTAGCTGATCTCTGAGGTCCCTTCCAACCCGAGCTGTTCTGTAAGTCTATGACAGGCCAAGCTTGGCAGCACCTGTGGAGCCAACCTTCCTCAGCCTCAGCTCTGCAGCAGCACAGCAACAACCTGAGGGCAGAAACCAAGGCTTGTGTCCACGATGCCAAAGCAGAGCAGAACAAAGCTCCTGGCTCAGCCAGGGATGTTTGCTGGTTTCCGCAGAAACGGCGCCGTGCTCGGAGCCAGCGGGGAAGAGGCGAGGGGCTCCTGGAGCTGCTGACTGAAGAGAGGAGACAGCAACAGCACGGCACAGCTCAGCAGCTCTGGGGAGCAACGTGGAGAGCAGCAGGAGGGGCACAAGACCTCCAACTTCTTTTTTAATCTGCAGATACTTTAATAACCTGTGCACAGGACAAGGTGCTCAGCAACCAGGGGCAGCGGTGAGGGATCTCTTGGTGCTCGTTTGTCTCCCCAGACAGACCTGCAGCCCTCCTGAAGCAGGGAGGGACCCTGCGGGCAGGTCAGCAGGAGGGGATTTGGGGGTACACAGAGGTTCAGCCTAGTAACCTCTGTTCCATCATGGAGGGAGAAAAAAAGGCTGAGAGCAGCATGAAGCACAGCCAGGTCCTACAAGCTGCACGTAGTGCCCAAGGAGCAGCGATCCGCCCAGGGACAGGGCTGCTCCTTTAATTGCAGTAACTATGTTTACACCCAACACAAGGCCATGGGCACCCCGCAGCTGGGGCTGGCCTTGCTGTCTCTCACCATAACCCTGAGCACCCGATGGTGGCTCCCAGGGGATTTCCAGTCAGCCCAGTGGCACCCCTCCCCATCCCCTTCCCCTTATCAATTCACACCCAAACGAGCTGACCGTGAACTCTGTCTGCCCACAGGAGTCCCCTCAACGTTTCACCCTGTCCCCAAGGCACAATCAAGACCCTTCCCCCCTATCCCCCAACCCTCCCCATCTGCTGCTGTGTGCCAGGAGGCTTCACCAGCTCCACGCTCAACTCTATCCATGAAGCCACTTCTCGCTGCTTGTGCAGCCGAGGACCCTCAGAGGCAGGGGGATGGGAGGGCAACGGTGGCACAAAAATCCTGACTGCCGGCACAGCACAGAGAGCAAGAGGCAGAGGCAAGCAGGGACACGTGCGGGCGCTCAGCCAGCAGACATCCGAGATGTGACACTCACACCAGGGACGTGCCCCGGGCAGGGTGGCAGGTAGCAGGGCATGGAGCCTGCCGGAGACGTCCTGCAGCGGTGAGCTGCTCGGCAACCCGGATAAGAGCAAGGCGACGCTTCCAGAGCTCTCTACTCGCTCCCAGCTCCCTTCCCGGCCCCAGGAGAGGTAGAGGGAAAGCAAACCACCAAGCACTGCGTCTCCCACCCACAGCCCCGCGGACGCACCGGGAGGAACGGGGACAAGAACAGGCGGCGGCCGCCCCGTACCTGCACTCGGTGACACTACAACAGCAGCTGCCACTGCGCCGGCTCCTCCGCCCCGAGTGCAGCTCCATCCTGGACTTCCTCAAGCTGAAGTACTCGGTCAGCTTGCCGAAGGAAGCCATGGCTCCCGCGGCGGCCCCGAGCCTGCCCGCCGGCGTCCCTGGGCACCGGTCCCACGCCAGGCTGGGGCATGCTACAGCCCCGCGGCGCTGCCCGCCCCGCGCCCTCCCGCAGCCCACGGGAGCCACCAAGGGAGTCAGAGCGAGCGACAGCACCAAGAGTTCGGCCAGGAATGACTTGTTGGACGGTCCGGGGCGTGCTCCAGGGTGATGTCTCTGGTTTTGGGGGGTAGGGAGCTCTGTGTCCCCAAGCCAAGCAGCCGTGCAGGGCTGCAGGAGAGCGCCTGGTGTCTGATGTAGTGCGATGCTGCAGGGGGGAATTGAGCAGGAGAGGGGGGAAAATAAATATATAGCAACACCCACTGGGAAGGGTTCCTCGGTCGAGATGGCACTGACAGTGGCTGCTTGGCAGGTGAGGCAGCTGGCCCCCGGGGCAGGTAGCCCAGGGTGGCTGTGGTGGCCCTTGCCCAGGCAAGGAGATGCTGTCTGGATCAGAAGGTGGCAAGAAGCCCCAAGAAGTCAGATGCTCAGAGCAATTTCCCAAGGGTCTCTTCTTATGGTGTACAGAGAGCAGCACAAGAGGTGGAGAGGATCCCCACTTGCTCTTCTGGTGAAGGATCTTCTGGCAAAGGATCTTCTGGTGAAAGAACCCCACCTGCTCTTCTGGTGAAAGATTCCTCACTTGCTCTTCTCGTGGCTACTCAGACTTCCCCAGTTTTCCTGCCTCCCCGTTTTCCAAAGCAGAAGGCACCCCACAACCTCCAACAGCACCTAACACGATTTTCCAGCCTGTCACCCAGCGCCTGTCTCCCAGCGCCGGGAGAGGGACAGACGTTTAAAGCAAGCAAGTCTGATCCAGTCAGAGTTCACCTGCGGGCTCTGCTCCTCACGCTCCAGCACAAAGCCCGTCTCTGGCAGGCAGCAGATAAAGGGATGCTGCGAACCTGACAGGAAATCCTCCTGCCAAGCCTCCCCTAGTCAGGAGCACTTCTCTCCGCATCCTCAGTGCCTGACGCCAGCTGGGCGGAGGAAAAAACAAGGGCTTCACCAAACCCCCTCGCTCCAGCCCCTCGGAGCAAAGCCAGATTGAGTCAGCAGAGCGCGTCCAGGGGGGCAAGGGGGGCTGTGTGCCCGATGGCAACTCACAGCCACGCCGAGAGACCCTTGGAGGAGACAGCAGAGAAAAGCGGCGTTAACTCAGCGGGCAGCCCGGCAGAGCTGGCAGCCCGGCAAAGCTGCCTGCACAGCTTCTCGGTCCCTCCGTGGTGGATGCCATGTTACAAAATAAACAACACACACCCCCCCGCCTTCGCTGCCATCTCCCTGCTCCGAGCATCCACCGCACGCAGCCTGCTTGCGCCGAGGGGCGGCCGCCCGCTGCCGAAATCCTGCTCCCCCTCCTCCCCTGCTTTTCTTCCTGCTCCTCCAGGTTCTGATCCTCCAAGCTTCAGCTTCTGGCTCCGAATGAAGCGCCCCGGAGCAGCCCCACAGCCCACGGTCACCCGGGTGGCCACACGCCCACGCCAGCCTCTTGTGCCTCCCGGAGCCACCGTCCCCGTCCCTGCCCGCGCCTCCAGTGGGGAGGATTTGAATCCGTTTGCTCCCTGCCTGCCCGCCCCGGGCACTGCCGTTCATTCATCCCAGCGGAACCGCGGGGGAGGGGAGGAGGGGGGGCTGGCATGCAATGGGAATAAAAGGGGGTCCCGTGGGCCATGAGGACCCTGCCAGCCCCTCCTCTGGGGCAGGTCTGTGGCTCCCCAGCGCCTTCTCCCTCCTTTGACACAGCGGGAGGGGAAGGCGCAGACTCGCTGGTCACTACTTCGGCGCGCCGAGCTCGGTCTGCCCGCCGCCCCGCACGGCCGCCCCCTTCATCTCCCACCTTCTGCCTCCGCTGGGTGCCGGGGAAGGGTCCAGGAGGCTTCCAAACAGCGAATTGTGGGCAGAGGGAGGGCTGAGGCTCCGGCAGGCGCAGCGGGAGCCGGTAACAGTCACCCCTCTTATCTCCCCTGGCTCCCCAGCACCGCTGAAACGCAACCCGGGCAAGGTCAGGGGAGCGGAGCAGAGCGGAGGGGGCTCAGGAGGTGGTGGGGAAGCAGCCAAGGAGGGGAGACGGGGCAGAGTGGGACAGTTCTCCTTTCCCTGCTGTAGGGGAAAGGCACAATGGCAGCTCTAGGGGAGGCAGCTGGGTGACAGCCAGAGATGCCTTCACAGGAGGCCAGCGGCGGGTCCCTGGCAGAGCTGTGATGTTATCTCTCCTGAGCTGGGCACAGGCAACAGGAGAGCAGCAGCGGAGAGGAGCAGAGGGTTAATTTGAACCCTGTTCCTCTTCCTCCCACCACCTGCTGGGAGGGCAGAGGAGCAGCAAGGCTGATGCTGCCCCAGGGATCCTCCTCAGGCATTTGCGAAGCAGAATGGTTTGGGGACAAAAGGGCCATTTGGAAGACTGTAGGAAAAGCAGCAGGAGGATTGGACAGACAGACACACTTCAAGGAGCCAGCCAGCCTTGCCCAGCACCCCACCAGCGTGGGGGACACCTCTGTGGCCAGAGCCACTCCATCTTTCAGCAATCCCTATCCTGGCAGGGGGTTAGACAGGAGCCACTGGGGCTCGCAGGAGAGTCAGGACTCCTGCAAGGCTGTGGAGCTTTGTGAGCCCCACAGTGCTGGCACCTGGAAAACAAAGGGGAGAAACCTTTGCCTTCACTGGAGGTGTCTAAAAGACATCTGAAAGATGTGGTGCTGAGGGCCACCAGCCTTGGCAGAGTTAGAGGATGGTTGGACTGGATGACCTCAAAGGGCTTTTCCAAACAAAACACTCTACAATTCAGCAAAAACCACACCTGAGTAGCTGGGGGGAGGGGGTGGGTGGGATTCAAGGTACCAATATCAGAAAGCTCAGACAACTCCAGAAAAACCTCTGTCTGTGATCAAAAAGTGACACTCCAGAGGGGACTGCTGCCTCGCAGCTGCCTCAGTGCAGCCCAGTGCCCTAGATCAGGCTTATCAGGGACTTCCCTCCACAGCTTCCTGAAATAAAAGGAGGTTGGACCCAGGTCAGAGCCTCTTACCCCAGATAACAACTGACAGGACAAGGGAAAACAGCCTCAGGTTGCACCAGGGCAGGTTCAGGTTGGATGTGAGGAACTATTTATTTTGGGTTTATCTTACTGGGCACTGGAACAGGCTGCCCAAGGAGCTGGTGGAGTTATTATTCCTGGAGGTGTTCAAAAGGATGAGGAGCTTTAGGGATATCCAGCACCTGAGGGGGCTCCAGAAGAGCTGAGGAGGGACTTTTGACAAGGGCTGAGAGTGCCAGGATGAGGGACAATGGCTTTATGCTGGGAGACTGAGAGTGGAGAGGAGGAAGAAACTGTTTGCAGTAAGGGTGGGGAGTCTGGCACAGGCTGCCCAGGGAGGCTGTGGATGCCTATCCCTGGAGGTGTTTAAAAGCCACCTGGATGTGGTGCTGAAGGTGGTAGTTCCACTGGAACAGTTGGGGTTATGAGCTCTGGGTGAGAGGTTGGACTTGATGATCTCAGAGGCCCTCTGCAGCCATGGGCTCAGTGATGAGCAAGGGAGCTTCCCACTTCCATGTCAGAGGCACAGAATCATCTCATAGAATGGCTCAGGTTGGAAGGAGCTCATCCACTCCAACCCCTTTGCCATGGGCAAGGACACCTCTCAACTAGACCTGGTTGCTCAGGGCCTCATCCAGCCTCACCTTAAACACCTGCATGATGAAAGCCCAGCCAGTGAAAGACTTTAAGTGAAGCAGCAGGTGAATCTGCAGGACATAAACTGGTTTGTAAGAGGCACTGTGGAAGAGACAGCTGAAGGAGAACTCCAAAGCCCCACAGCAGTGAGGCTGTGGCCAGAGGAGCACTGCTGCAGCCATCACCACCCCTCAGCAAATGCCTGCAGCACCTGTGTGCAGCACAGCTCCATGGCTTGGAAGGGACCCCCCAAGTTCATCTCATCCAAGCCCCCTGCAGGCAGCAGGGACACCTCTAACTACAGCAGGTTGCTCAAGGCCACATCAAGCCTGACTTTGAATGCCTCCAAGGATGGAGCCTCAACCACATCCCTGGGCAACCTGTTCTGGTGTTCCATCACCCTCAGGTATGCCCAGGTGGGCAAGAAGGGCACCTGGATCAGCAATGGTGTGGCCAGCAGGAGCAGGGCAGGGATCTATACAGTATCTCCCTGCCCTCACTGTGCACAACTTCCTCCTGATGTCCAACCTAAACCTCTGCTGCTCCAGTTTCAGCCATTGCTCCTCACCCTGCCACCACAGGCCCTTCTGAACAGTCCCTCCCCAGCCTGCCTGTAGGTCTTCAGACATTGAAATGCTTCTCTAAGGCCTCCACAGATCCTTTTCTTCTCCAGGCTGAAAACTGACAGTTTCTCTATCCATTAACACACATCTAGAGGACTCCAGCCCTGTTTTCCCTAGGGATTCACCAAGCTTCCACACCAAGACAGCTCAACCCAAGCCAAACACCCTCTGCCAGACTCTGGCTCTCTGGGCAGCTGCCAACCACCCAAGCCAAACACCCTCTGCCAGACCCTGGCTCCTCTGGGCAGCTGCCAACCACCCAAGCCAAACACCCTCTGCCAGACTCTGGCTCCTCTGGGCAGCTGTCAACCACCCAAGCCAAACACCCTCTGCCAGACTCTGGCTCCTCTGGGCAGCTGCCAACCACCCAAGCCAAACACCCTCTGCCAGACTCTGGCTCCTCTGGGCAGCTGCCAACCACCCAAGCCAAACACCCTCTGCCAGACCCTGGCTCCTCTGAGGAGCTGCAGCCCAAAGAGCCACTCAGCTGTTAATGGTGAGCACATCTCTCCTCCTCCTCCAGCACCACTTTTAGCAGCTCATCCTTGCCCCCAGGACAACTCAGGTGATGCTCACAAGGACCCAGCCAGTGTCTGGGGGAAGTCAGTGAGACAGTTCAGTCCCAGTGGGAGCAGCCACTCCATTTCCTCAGGAACAGCAATGCTTTGCTTGCTTCAAGGCTCCCTTTCCATGTGGCCTTTCCCAACTTGGCTGCTACCTGTAGAACAGCAACTGCTGTCTCTTCAGGTCCTCCAGCAATGCAGGGGAAAGAGAGCAGCAGGATGTGTAAGTGGAGTCCCAGACAACAGGCTCAAAAGCAAAGCTGTGACTACAGCAGAAGAATCCAGAAAAGCCAAAGGAAGAGTCGAAGCCCAAGCACTTGGTTGGGGGCAGAGTCTGGAGCTGGAGGGACATCTGCCTGCTCATCCTGAGGTGTTCCTTAGCCAAAGGGTGCCCAGAGCCATAGCTCAGGGGAGAGAAAGTACTGTGGGGATACTGGTACCCCAGTGCCCATCTGGTATGCTTGGCTCCTCTGAATTCCTTTCCCTCAGAGGGAAAAACATCTGTGAGATCCCAAAATCTGAGGGAGGAGAGGCTTCCTACTCCCAGAGGGAATGGCTTTGGGTCAGGTTGGAGCAAATTTGGTATGAGCCTTCTTTTAGTGGCAGCTGGGGAGGAAGCAGCTTCTTCAAGTTACTAGGGAGGTCAGCTGGAAGCACCACAGGGACTTCAAAGGGGGTTTGGAAAGGAATTCTCCAAGCTGCTGAAAATGGTCCAGTGAAGTCAGACAGCAGCTCCCTATCAGGCCTCCTGTGAGTGCAGGAAGCCCAGGGTGAAGAATTTTGATAATCACCTTTTGTGTTTTGGAGAGCAAAGAAAGTTCTGCCTGGATCAGCAATGGTATGGTCAAGCATGGACAAGGGCAGGGACTGCCCTCCTGGACTGGGCACTGGAGAAGCCACACCTTGAATCCTGGCATCAGTTTTGGGCCTCTCACTGCAGGAAGGACACTGAGGAGCTGGAGCAGGGCCAGAGAAAGGCAACAGAGCTGGGAAAGGGTCTGGAGAAGAGGGCTGGGGAGGAGCAGCTGAGGGAGCTGGGGGTGTTGAGGCTGGAGAAGAGGAGGCTGAGGGCAGAGCTCATTGCTCTCTGCAGCTCCCTGAGAGGAGGCTGCAGCCAGGTGGGGGTTGGGCTCTGCTCC
>WBNM01028559.1:884-22586 GCA_013399055.1 Ramphastos sulfuratus | reverse complement strand
CCCCAGCACAGGAAGGACATGGAAGTGTTGGAGCCAGTGCAGAGGAGGCCACCAAGATGCTGAGAGGGCTGCAGCAGCTCTGCTGTGAGGACAGGCTGAGAGAGTTGGGGCTCTGCAGCCTGGAGAGGAGAAGGTTTCCAGGAGAGCTTGGAGTGGCCTTGCAGGATCTGAAGGGGGCTCCAGGCAGGCTGGGGAGGGACTATTGACAAGGTCTGGGAATGGCAGGACAAGGGGAATGGGTTTGAAGTGTCAGAGGGGAGATTGAAAGTGGATGTTAGGAGGAAGCTCACACAGTGAGGGTGGTGAGGCACTGGCACAGGTTGCCCAGAGAGGTGCTGGAGGCCCCATCCCTGGGGACATTCAATTGATGGGCTCCTGAGCAACATGATCTAGTTGGAGGTGTCCCTGCCTATGGCAGAGGGTTGGACCTTTGAGGGTCCCTTCCAACCTGATGCTTTCTATGGTTCTGCAATTTGCCATGAAACACCACTGCTTTGTGCCCTGACTCCTGAGGTACCTTCCAGAACTGAAGTGCCACCTGGCAGCAGATCAGAGCCATCACAACACAGCACCAAGCCCCTTGGAGGTGACTGGCTCCAGCACACTGGTGGGAGGCAGAACCTGACACTGGTCAGCAGAAGCTGCACCTCTCCAAAACAATGATGAAAACATCCAGAGCCACAAGAAAATAAAAAGCACAAACCCCACTTTGTTTCTCCCCCCCAAAAAAGAGGGATCATCTTTATTCCATTTTATGACTTAATAAATGAGGGTAGTGGAAAGCAAGCAAGGTTTGAGAAGCTCCAGAAACCATGGGCAACACAAATACTACCCCCAACACACTGTTAATAAAGCAGGAGATCATTTTACAACCTCTATGTGCTTGCTGCACTGTTAAGTTTCAGCTCAACTAATTCCATATTAAAAATCATTTCACTTTCCCAAAAAATAACAAAACAAATACCATTAGCACTAAAAACTTCCCTCAAAATGTAATTTAAAAAGGATTCAACTGTACTAGAGAACAGCAACCAGTGACACAGAGAAGCTAGACCAAAAGGAAACAGCACTCAGAGAACATGCAATTAGCTGCTGCTCCAAAGGGACCTGACTTTGCCACGAGTAGAAGCAACCCAAAAACATCCCATGGTGACATCAACACAGATTGGAATTCTGTCCTGCTCCTGAGGCTGAAAACTTAAAGCACTTTCCCTACCATAAGAACTGGGATTATTTCTTCAGCTGTTATGTGCTACAGATTCTGATAGAATGGCTTAGGTTGGAAGGGACCTCACTGACTCCATCCCCCTGCCGTGGCAGGGACACCTCTCAGCTCAGCTGCTCAAGGCCTCACCCAGCCTGGCCTTGAACACCCCCAGGCAGGAGGCAGCCACAGCCTCCCTGGGCAGCCTGTGCCAGAGTCTCACCACCCTCATCCTGAACAACTTCTTCCTCAGCTCCAGTCTAACCCTGCTCTGCCTCAGCTCCAAACCATTCCCCCTTGGCCTGGCTCAGACACCCTCAGCACAAGTCCCTCTGCAGCCTTCCTGCAGGATCCCTTCAGACACTGGCAGCAGCTCTGAGGTCCCCCTGGAGCCTTCTCCTCTGCAGGCTGCACCCCCCCAGCTCCCTCAGCCTGTGCTCACAGCAGAGCTGCTCCAGCCCTTGCAGCATCTTTGTGGCCTCCTCTGGCCTCACTGCAGCAGCTCTGTGTCCTCCTGCTGGGGACATCAGAGCTGGAGGCAAGATTAGAGGTGAGGTCTGAGCAGAGCCAAGGGTCACAGTCCCCTCTCCTGCCCTGCTGCCCACACTGCTCTGGCTGCAGCCAGCACACAGCTGCCTGCTGGGCTGCAAGAGTATACTGCAGGCATACAAAGCAAAGTATTCCTGCCCTGCTTTGATATTCATCCTTGCTGAAAATGCAGCACTTTCAGCTCTCAAGTTTATCAGAAGTACAATCCAACAGCAGGGGTAGGGCCACAGCAAAGAAATCTTCTCCAGTTTGAGCATGTGGAATTAAAAGCAAGGCAAAATTGTCTCCTATTTCATTGACCTCCTGTAAGACATTTTTCTCATCAACAGCATTTCATGTTAAGTCCTTCACTACAAGTGCTGGTACCCATCAGTCCTCTTGGTGACCCATGGATGGACACCACAAAAGGGGAGCAATGCCCCTGGGTTCTTGTTCACTCTGAGCTGCAGGAACTACTCTGACCTGCACCTAAATGATTTTTTTTTTCTCTCTACAGCTCTCTGAATGGCCACAAACGTGGTGACACCTCCAGATTTCAAAGCATTCTCCCAGAACAGCATCTCCCAGGAATCTGCAGCCAGGAAGAGCTCTGAGCAGCACCTAACTGTGCAGTGCTGACTGAGGCACAGCCCTGCAGGCAGCTCCTTTGGGTGCTTCTTTCAGGCTGGTTTGCCAGCAACTGTCATTGAGTAGGATCTCTGGGAGCACAAACTTTATTCCCCTCTAGCCTGAGTTGCTACCAGCATAAGCAGTTCAGCAAGGCACAATGAGCTGCTTTGAGGCTAACTGGAATATTATAAATTAAAGAATGAGATTCTAGGCTGTGAAAAGCAAACAGTGCTGATGTCTGCTGCACTGAGGCTTNACTTCCAGCCCCTGAGTCTAGTCTGGGGGGTTTTACAAAGAGTGGGGGGGCAGGGAACTCCCAAACCATCACACACAACCATGCACTTACTACTGTTCCAGGCAACTGAAACAAAGCTTTGGTCAGGAAGGGGGAAAAAAGCATCACCAAAAAACAGCTCAGAAGAATCAGCAGAGGATAACCACATCCTTCCCACATCAATGTTTATGCTTTTACTTTCTTAGAATCACAGCATTGCTTGGGTTGGAAAAGCCCACTGAGATCATCCAGTCCAACCCCACCATGGCCATCAAACCATGTTCCCAAGTGCCATGGCAAAAGGTTTCTTCACCACCTCCAGGGATGGGGACTCCACCACTTCCCTGGGCAGCCTGTGCCAATCCCTGACCACTCCTAACCAAAAGGTCTGAAAAAGAGTCACAAAACAGAAAATAATTTGTTGACTCTTGTGCAGTCACTTCAGCAGCTTCTGTGCTGGCCCTTCCAGCCAGCAGCATTTACTGCTGTTAACCTTGGGAACAACACAACACCCACCTGGAATTAGAAAATTAACACTTGCAGGAAAAAGGCTCTTTAATTTAATTACTTGTATGGATTATTTAAAGCATTCAACCAGAGAAGTCAAACTGGTTTCTGTTTAAATCATAGAATTGTAAGGTTGGAAGGGACCTCAAAGACCATCCAGTTCCAACCCCCTGCTAATGAGTAAAACAAGAACACAGATTCAGAGATTCATAGAATGGGTTGGAAGGGACCTTAAAGCTCCAACCCCCTGCCATAGGCAGGGACACCTCCCACCAGCACAGCTTGCTCAAGGCCTCATCCAGCCTGGCCTTGAACACCTCCAGGCAGGGACATCCACAGCCTCCCTGGGCAACCTGTGTCTCACCACCCTCACACTCAAGAATCTCTTCCTCATCTCCAATCTCAATCTGCCTTCCTCAAGCTTCAATCCATGGATTTTTGAGCACCCTTTGCAGGCAAGGAAAGATGAACTTCAGTAATCTTATTAACCATAACAATCACATTTTCCCCTTCTTTTTAAAGCCAAGCCAATAAACAACCTTCCCTAAGCAAGCCAATATTCCCACATCATTCCCCAGTCTATGATGTACCAAGCCAAAAAAATCAGGGCTGATAACAGTGACCTAACAGTTCATCCACTAAACTGTTTTTAACTGGTCCCCTTCCAAAGTTCTCAGGCTGCTGCATGTGGCATCTGCCTTGCCCTTTGTCTAAGGCATGTGATGACATCCTCTAGACAGCACTAACAACTGGGGGATGTTAGGGTCAATCAGACCTCTTCAGAGTAGCTGTTGTCTTGGAATGCAAATTAAGGGAATGAAGGAAAACTGAAGAAAAGGTGCAAAATGCTGTATTGGGGGAAAGCAAAAAATAGCTGAAGCAAATCTGTTCCCAATGTATCAGCAACTTGGTTTGCTTTCTTCACATTGGCTTTGAAAAGCCACTTCAGGCACTCAGTCACAGAATGGTGAGGGTTGGAAGGGACCTCCAGAGATCATCCAGTCCAACCCCCCTGCCAGAGTAGAGTCACCCAGGGCAGGGCACACAGGAACACAGCCAGGTGGGTCTCAAAAGCCTCCAGAGCAGGAGACTCCACAGCCTCTCTGGGCAGCCTGCTCCAGGCCTCCAGCACCCTCACCCCAAACAAGTTTCTCCTCATCTTGAGGTGCAACTTCCTGGGTTCCAGTTTGTGTCCACTGCTCCTTGTCCTACCCCAGGACAGCACTGTAGAGCGCCTGGCCCCTGCTTCTTGCCCCCCACCCCTCACGGATTTGTAACCATTGCTCAGATCCCCTCTCAGCCTTCTCCTCTGCAGGCTCCCCAGCCCCAGGGCTCTCAGCCTCTCCTCCTCACACACATGCCACAGTCCTCTCATTGTCCTCATAGCTACCATTGGACTCTCTCTAGTAGATCCCTGTCCTGCTTGGTTTGGGAAGCCCAGACCTGGATATAGTATTCCAGGTTTGGGCTCATGAAGGCAGAGTAGAGGGGGAGAAGCTCCCTAGACCTGCTGGACACTTTTCCCAATGCACCCCAGGGCACCATTTGCCCTCTTGGCCACAAGGGCACATTGCTGCCCATGGAGCTGAGCACCAGGACTGCCAGGCCCTTCCCTCAGCTGCTTCCAGCAGGACAGCCTCAGGCTGTACTGGTGCAGGGAGTTCTTCCTCCCCAGATGCAGGACCTTACACTTGTCCTTACTGAACTATGGACCACTTTTCTCTCCTAGCCCAGTGCAAGTCTCAATTGATCAAGAACTAAAGCACTTAGCCTCTCGAACAGCACAGCAGCCTTCAGCCAAAGGACTCTAATTTCTCTAAAGCTTTATGATGCTTTCTGAAACACAAGAGCCAGGAACCCACAACATACCATGGAGACAAGAACTGCTGCTGCTTCTTGCACCACCTTTCACAGGACAGCTGAAATGGCACAAAACCTTACTCCAGAAAGGAGGAGGCAGGACTGCAAATATTGTGTCAGCACTGAGCTTGTGATGGTGCAAGGACAGAAGCCAAATGCAGGGTTCTGGAGCTGCTGTTAGAGGTGCTAAAAGGAGCATGCCTGGGTGTGCAGGGGAGGGGGCAGTGCTAGCTTCTGTCTTCAGACCCTTCCAGCTCTTCCAAAAGCAGCAACATCCACTTAGAGGAGTGCTTCAGGCATGGTGATTCCCATGTACCACCCTGGCACTCTGCCCCTGCTGGCACTCACTGCTCTGTTAGCTGCAGTGTTTTCTCTCCAGGTCTGCTCCCTCAACACCCTGCAGACAGCACACTGCAGAGAAGTCATCATTCTGCTTTGCAGCTCTCCCACACCAGGATTCTGTGATTCCCATGGAACTCAGAAAGCCTCCCTGCCTTCTGAAATGACCCTGGGAACAGATTCAACCATGGCAATAAAAACAAAATCAGGTTTTAATGTGCTGCATTTCACCTTTTCTACTGAATTGAATCATAGGATCACAGCACTGCCAGGGTTGGAAGGGACCTCAAGGATCGGCCAGTTCCAATCTCTCTGCCATGGGCAGGGACACCTCACACTAGATCAGGCTGCCCAGAGCCACATCCAGCCTGGCCTTAAACACCTCCAGGGATGAGGCTTCCACCACCTCCCTGGGCAACCTGTGCCAGGCTCTCACCATCCTCATGCTGAAGAACAACTTCCTAATGTCTCATCTCAATCTCCCCTCCTCTAGCTTGGATCCATTCCCCCCAGTCCTGTCACTACCTGACAGCCTAAAAAGTCCCTCCCCAGCTTTCCTGTAGCCCCCTTCAGATACTGGCAGGCCACAATAAGGTCTCCTCAGAGCCTTCTCCTCTCCAGACTGCACAGCCCCAACTCTCTCAGCCTGTCCCCACAGCAGAGCAGCTCCAGCCCTCTGATCACCCTCATGGCCTTCCCTGGACACCTTCCAGCACCTCCAGATCTTTCCTGTCCCAGGGGCTCCAGCACTGGACACAGTGCTCCAGGTGGGGTCTCAGCAGAGGGTGCAGAGGGGCAGAATCCCCTCCCTGGCCCTGCTGCAGCCCAGGCTCTGGTTGCTCTCTGGGCTGCAAGTGCACACTGCTGGCTCATGCTGAGCTTCTCATCCACCAGCACCCCCAAGGCCTTTTCTTTAAGGCTGCTCTCAAGCCTGGCACTGCCCAGCCTTCATCAATGCCTAGGATTGCCCCAACAAATTGAACCCATGAGTGGGAGGCAGACTGAACCCACAGGTGGACTTGAGTCTTCAGAAGTACATCTCACCCTTATAAAAGACAGTATTTATTTAGACTGGATGTCAGGAGGAAGTTGTTTGCAGAGAGGGTGGTGAGGCACTGGCACAGGTTGCCCAAGGAGGTTGTGGCTGCTCCCTCCCTGGAGGTGTTCAAGGCCAGGTTGGAGGAGGTCTTGAGTGACCTGTGCTAGTGGGAGGTGTCCCTGCCTATGGCAGGGGGTTGGAACTGGATGATCCTTGAGGTCCCTCCCAACCTTCCCATTCTATGATTCTAGGATTTCCATGAGTTTGGAAAAGCTGCAGTGATCTCCTGCTGTAAGCCAGTATCACACTCAACAGCTGAGAGGAGGGAAAAGAAACCTGGGAGTGCACAGATCTCATTAAACATTAATTGCTTTCTCTCTGTGCCTCAAGTGCAGAAAGCACACAGGGAAAGTGAACCCAAATATCCAGCAGCTTAAGTTAATTAACATGGGATAATTAGAGATCTAAAATAGGTTTAATACTACAAGTACTTAACACCTGTGGTCTGTAAAGCATCCAGCAGCAGGGATGTGCAGCCATCCCAGCCCTGCAGAGCAGCTGCTGTGACCACTGTGTCATCACTGCAGTACACAAGTGTTGGCTGCAGAGGAGCCCAAGCAGCCTTGGGATCAAACATGGACTCCAGGATGAAGTTTGTGTTATGACATTCCTGCAGTTTTGGCTGGGGGCTCCCCCCCACCCCCGCCTCCTCTTTTCCTCCAGACATGGGATTTGCTTCAGATTCCTGCTGCAATAAGGCAATATCCTACTAGGAAAAGTGCCAGAACAGCCCTGCAAGAAGGATCCACTCCTCTGGGAGCTCAGTGCCACAGAGCCTGCTGTTTTGACATGTTTCTTTAAATGATGGATGATGGCACAGCAGTTACAGGATTAGTTCAGCACAGCTTCGAAAGCAGAGAGCCAAACAGAGGCTAAAACAGGTTCTGTCAGCTGAGGAGACAGCAAATAGTTATCTCACACCTTAGCTACCCATAAATAGCTATATATATACACACAATTAGCATACATATGTCTTAGCTTATATATATAATATAGAATCATAGAATGGGAAGGTTGGAAGGGACCTCAAGGATCAGCCAGTTCCAACCCCCTGCCATAGGTAGGGACACCTCCCACTAGTACAGGTCACTCAAGGCCTCATCCAGCCTGGCCTTGAACCCCTCCAGGGAGGGAGCAGCCACAACCTCCCTGGGCAATGTACAAATACTGCCTGCAAAGTACAAGACAATGCAGTTGGAAACTGAACAAAAACTTTCACATCCAACAGAGAAACGTTCAAACTCTAAAGGAGTTTGCAGGACATGTTCAGCCCACTCTAAAATATTTTAATTTATCAATCTTTGCTTTTGTGAGCAAGAGGAAGCAATAAAATTGCTTTTCCATGTGAAACCCAAGTGCTTATTTTTATCATCAGGTCCTTATTTTGGGTTGATTTTCAGGAGGAGGATATAGAATGTAGAAGTCTGCCTGGTATCACCAGGTCCTCATTTTGGGTTGATTGTCAGGAGGAGGATACAGAATGTAGAAGTCTGCCTGGTATCACCAGGTCCTCATTTTGGTTTGATTGTCAGGAGGAAGATACAGAATGTAGAAGTCTGCCTGGTATCACCAGGTCCTCATTTTGGGTTGATTGTCAGCAGGAGGATATAGAATGTAAAAGTCTGCCTGGTACCACCAGGTCCTCNTCCTCATTTTGGGTTGATTGTCAGCAGGAGGATATAGAATGTAAAAGTCTGCCTGGTACCACCAGGTCCTCATTTTGGGTTGATTGTCAGCAGGAGGATATAGAATGTAAAAGTCTGCCTGGTACCACCAGGTCCTCATTTTGGTTTGATTGTCAGCAGGAGGATACAGAATGTAGAATTCTGCCTGGTATGAATTGAAGAGCTTGCACTAATAATATGTATTTTAAATCCCATACACACCAGGATAATGGAGTATTGCAAATTAAAAGCTGATCCACTTTTCCACTGTGGTAAGAGAGTGCATCATGCATTTTAAATACACACTGAAGAATGTTATTAAAGACACAAAAACTATGTTCTTAAAACTTTGTAGTCAAATTCTTCTGCAGGCCACTAAAAAGAGCACCACAGCTGGAGCCTGCACCTCCCAAGCCACAGTAATGGGCCAGCAGCAATTTGCAGTGAGGGCTGCTGTTCCATTTAGCTGTACAACACTACTAATTACAGAGCCATCTCAAGCACTATTTGGTTAAACCCTGCTTTGTCATCAGTGCAAGCAATTTAAGATGGAGCTCATCTTTCAGAGGGTCCAAGCTTCTTTTTTTAGCCTGGTTCTATTTTCTGGTAACTGAGCATCTTTTTCTTGCAGAAGATTGCTCCAGAAGTGCTGCTTTGCAAACAGAAAACCACACAGACAATGTTAGAAGGGAAGACTCAAACCTAGAGCACCAAAGCAATACTTAGCTCCCTTGAAGCTGTCCTTACCTAACCCTGGTTTGCAATGCGGTGCTCAAGTCTCCCAGCAACAACCTCACAGAGCACACAACCTGCAGCAGTAGCAGCAAGGCAGAATCATGGAATGGTTTAGGTTGGAAGGGACCTCAAAGATCAGCCAGTTCCAACCCTCCTGCCATGGGCAGGGACACTTCCCATTGGAACAGGTCACTCAAGGCCTCATCTAACCTGGTCCTCAATACCTCCAGGGAGGTATTGATCACATTCTGTGCTTCTGTGCTCCACAACCTCCCTGGGCAACCTGTGCCAGTGTCTCACCACCCTCACTGAAAGCAACTTCCTAACATCCAGTTTCAATCTCCCCTCTGACACTTCAAACTCATTCTTCCTCCTCCTGCCATTCCCAGACCTTGTCAATAGTCCCTCCCCAGCCCTCCTGGAGCCCCCTTCAGATCCTGCAAGGCCACTCCAAGCTCTCCTGGAAGCCTTCTCTTCTCCAGGCTGCAGAGCCCCAACTCTCTCAGCCTGTCCTCACAGCAGAGCTGCTGCAGCCCTCTCAGCATCTTGGTGGCCTCCTCTGCACTGGCTCCAACACTTTCATGTCCTGCTTGTGCTGGGGGCTCCAGAGCTGCACATAGGTGAGTTAAAAGATCACATCACACCATTCAGGAAGAGCCCAGGGAGGAGAAATCAAGACACAGAGTATTAGGAGCAGCCCAGCAGATGTAGCCTCAAGTAAAACACACCATAAACACTCCAGACACTAAGAAAGAAATCTCTTTAAAGAGAGGATCCTCCTGCAGTGCTCCCTCACAGCAAAGTCTCTGAAGAGCCAAGCTACAATTAGTAAAGCACTACAGAGATGAGCAGCAGTAGTACTTCATCTCCACCAGAACAAATCCAAACAGAAAAACCCCAAACCACCAAAACATTCCTACCTGTTTCTGACAGCATTCAGAGCCTGCCCATCAGTCCTTGCACCAGAGGCCAAGCCAGCTGAAGTCAGGAGCCTTCAAAGCATCTCCTGTTGGAGCCCAGCCACAAATCATGCCACCATCAGAGGCAGGTGTGATGTGCACAGCACAGAGGAAGCATCTGAAATTTTCCTCTGTGAAACCTCACAAAGCATTACCTAGAATTGAGTTCTCTACTCTCCTAAGAATGAGGCAAGATCCAGGTGCAGCCTTCCCCCACAACTAGGGAAAAAATGAAGCAAAAGCAGCAGGGCACAGGAGCGTAGAAGGGAAGGAGGCAAAGAGGATTCTGTGAGAAAGGAAGGAGGATTTGAGCTTGGTTGAAGTTTTACACATCCAGTCCATTGATTTCTTCCGACTTTCTCTTTCCAGGGTAAGTATATCAGAGGTAAGGAACTAGATAAGGAACATCAAATGGAGACACCAAGCCCGGGTGAGGCTGAAGTTAGGAAGTGTTACTGACCACTGATTGCCAGCAATGCCTGCAGCAGTTGCTGGGCAGGTAGGGGCAGCTGCAGAGCTGCTGGCAGGCAGTGTTTGCACAGTGCACAGGACACCAGACAGCACTGCAACAGAAACAAACCTTCCCCGAGTCTGTTCAAACAAACCAGGCTGAATTCTTGCTGAGCTGTCCCACTCCCGCTCCACGCCAGCCTCTGCTCTCCTACCACACACAGCAAGCACTGCTCTCACCTCAGCAGCCAAACACAATGGCCCTTTCTGGGCTGCCCCACAGTAATTCATCAATATTCCTTTGAAATGGCCTTCACTCCCTTTGTAAATCTTTACACAGTACTCAGAGAGGAGGTGAAGCCTATGGAGGAAGCCAGCGACCAGTCATGTCACCTTCAGACAAGAGTTTGTATTACAAACCTTTAAATTAAGAATTTCAGACTTGCTCAAAGTCAAAATATTTACTGGGGCATTAATATGCTCTTTGCTGTGTAGTATTAGAGATCTGACAACCTGAACTATAGCCATTCAACACAGCCACTGCAAAAGCACTGCAGAAGTCAAAGCAGAGCACAGAACTTGGCTCACTTAGTAAATTCCTACAGGGAAGTTTAAGATATTTAAACCTCCCCCCCCAAACAGAAATGATAAGATACCTTTCACTCCAGAAGTCAAGAAGATCAGTAGAATGCAATCAACTATGACAAGTGGGTAAGGGCAGAGAACCTTCTTTACCTATAAAAAAAAAAAAAGTGAAATTTGGAGTCAAATTACAGCCAAACAACCCCCGCAAGTGAGTGAATCAGAAAGCCAGGTCAGTGGAACTGAACTGTGCTCACGGCTGAAATGTTGCTTAAAAAACATCAACACCCTCCCAAACAGGAAGAGAAAAGCCACACCACCAGCACTTGGATTTTCTCTCTCAAGAACAGCAGAAGTGTGGCAGCTTACAGCAAAGTCTGCTCTGAAAGTCAGGAGGAGTCTTGGTTTTCATTTTAAAAGCCAGCAACAAGCTCTTAGGATACAGTTTAAGTTCTCCTAGACTATGAAAAAACCAAATATGCCTCCACAGCCCTTCAGCTTGTCCCCATCCTCTTTCCTGTGTCCCCTCATTAGAGTGGCTCCAGGCAAGGGTCACAAAAATGGTCAGAGGGCTGCAGCAGCTCTGCTGTGGGGACAGGCTGAGGAGCTGGGGGTCTGCAGCCTGCAGAGAAGGCTCTGGGGAGAGCTTAAAGCTGCCTGCCAGCACCTGGAGGAGCTACAAGAGGGCTGCAGAGGGACTGTTTGAAAAGGGCTGCAGGGCCAGGGACAATGGTTTGAAATGAGAGGAGATTTAGATTGGATGTGAGGAACAAGTTCTGCACCCAGCACTGGACATGGTATTGGAGTCATGGACTCAGTGCTGAGGACAGGGAGTCTGCAGGTCACTATTTAGAATCATAGAATGGTAAGGTTGGAAGGGAACTCAAGGATCATCCAGTTCCAACCCCCTGTCATAGGCAGGGACACCTCCCACTAGTACAGGTCACTCAAGGCCTCATCCAGCCTGGTCCTCAACACCTCCAGGGAGGTTGCGGAGCACAGAATCACCCAACGTGATCAAAGATCAAAGATCACATTGGGTGATTCTGTGCTCCACAACCTCCCTGGGCGACCTGTGCCAGCGTCTCACCACCCTCCCTGCAAAGAGCTTCTTCCTAACATCCAGTTTCAATCTCCCCTCTGCCAGATCAAACCCACTGCCTCTTGTCCTGCCATTCCCAGACCTTGTCAATAGTCCCTCCCCAGCCTTCCTGGAGCCCCCTTCAGATCCTGCAAGGCCACTCCAAGCTCTCCTGGAAGCCTTCTCTTCTCCAGGCTGCAGAGCCCCAACTCTCTCAGCCTGTCCTCACAGCAGAGCTGCTGCAGCCCTCTCAGCATCTTGGTGGCCTCCTCTGCACTGGCTCCAACACTTCCATGTCCTTCCTGTGCTGGGGGCTCCAGAGCTGCACACAGTATTTCTGATACCACCTTTTGCACTGCTTCCAAGTTCTTGGTAACTTTCAATTCTTTCTCTATTGCTCCTGACCTTCCAAATTTTAATGCTGAAAGTGAACACAATTCAAAACAGAATCCCATAAGCACCAACTGCAGAAAGCTTTTACTGCCATGCCATGTATTTTCTTATTGATACACCTAATTTAACAGAGAATTAAAGGTACTTTATGTTAAATTTAATTATGTTACTTATGTGAAATTTACACTCAATTTCTTCCTCATCTCCACTCTCAAGCTCCCTTCTCCCAGCTCAAAGCCATTCTCCTCTCAGTCCCAGCCCTTCTCCAAAGTCCCTCCCCAGCTCTCCTGGAGCCCCTTCAGGTGCTAGAAGGCTGCTCTAAGGTCTCCTTAGAACCTTCTCTTCTCCAGGCTGAACAGCCCCAACTGTCCCATGCTGTCTTCATAAGAGAGGTGCTCCAGCCCTCTGAGCACACTCCTTGCCCAGCCTGGATTTGTGCTTGGGATTTCCCCAGCATGGCTCATATCCTATTGAATACAATCACTCATGCAATCATCCTTGGAGCTTCCCCCTGTAAATGAGTGCTGCTCTGTCCAGTGGTGCCACTAAAACTTCATCTACAGACATCAGCAAGTCAGCCTGGCTTCAGGGATCTGCCTTTGCTCCTACTTCTTATGTCACATCAAAAAGTGGTAATAAAATTAGAACTTTTACTCTCAGCTGACTGCAATTGCTGGAGACTTCTCAAGACAGAAGTGCAATAAAATGTGTATTTCCAAAAGAATGAAGCCTGCAAGTCTCCTCCATGTAGCCNATTTCTGATACCACCTTTTGCACTGCTTCCAAGTTCTTGGTAACTTTCAATTCTTTCTCTATTGCTCCTGACCTTCCAAATTTTAATGCTGAAAGTGAACACAATTCAAAACAGAATCCCATAAGCACCAACTGCAGAAAGCTTTTACTGCCATGCCATGTATTTTCTTATTGATACACCTAATTTAACAGAGAATTAAAGGTACTTTATGTTAAATTTAATTATGTTACTTATGTGAAATTTACACTCAATTTCTTCCTCATCTCCACTCTCAAGCTCCCTTCTCCCAGCTCAAAGCCATTCTCCTCTCAGTCCCAGCCCTTCTCCAAAGTCCCTCCCCAGCTCTCCTGGAGCCCCTTCAGGTGCTAGAAGGCTGCTCTAAGGTCTCCTTAGAACCTTCTCTTCTCCAGGCTGAACAGCCCCAACTGTCCCATGCTGTCTTCATAAGAGAGGTGCTCCAGCCCTCTGAGCACACTCCTTGCCCAGCCTGGATTTGTGCTTGGGATTTCCCCAGCATGGCTCATATCCTATTGAATACAATCACTCATGCAATCATCCTTGGAGCTTCCCCCTGTAAATGAGTGCTGCTCTGTCCAGTGGTGCCACTAAAACTTCATCTACAGACATCAGCAAGTCAGCCTGGCTTCAGGGATCTGCCTTTGCTCCTACTTCTTATGTCACATCAAAAAGTGGTAATAAAATTAGAACTTTTACTCTCAGCTGACTGCAATTGCTGGAGACTTCTCAAGACAGAAGTGCAATAAAATGTGTATTTCCAAAAGAATGAAGCCTGCAAGTCTCCTCCATGTAGCCCTGGCTGTTAAGAACTCTCTTTACCTCCCAGATGTGTGCACACAGAACACATCCATTTTTGAAAGCCTTGTCTAACCCATTCTCCATGACACCCTCACTACAAAAGCTCCTCTGCCACAGGTACCAACTGCTGAGAGCAGCTTTGAGAGCCATAACCTCCGAAAACACAGAAGGGAAGGTCACAGTAAACCCAAAAGAATCAAACTCAGCACAACACTGCAATTTCAGCAGGAGAAAGCAGTTCAGCCTCCAGCCCTAGAGGTTAACAGCAGACAGCAACCACCACAGCCAGCAGGAATGGAGACTTGTTAAAGGGAGGAGAGCAGCAGATGAAGCAGAACACTTGGGCTGAATCCCTCTCAGGGCTGCTCCTGTGCCACGGTGGATGCCAGGGAACTGAGTCTGTCCTACAGCTGCTGGGCCTAAATCTATCTGCTGATTGTAAAAACATCACACCAGAGGATGCTGCTTTATTTTTAAAATGGTTTCTGTCATAGAAGCAGTTTGTCATTTCCATCTCCCCAGGTCTGGAAACAGGCAAGTCTATTATGCTGCTTTGTTTTTTAATGAAATCAGATCACAGAGTCACAGAGCGTCAGGGGCTGGAAGGGACCTCCAGAGCTCAGCCAGTCCAACCCCTGCCAGAGCAGGAGCACCCAGAGCAGATCACACAGAACACATCCAGGCAGCTCTTGAATATCTCCAGAGAGGGAGACTCCACAGCCCCCCTGGGCAGCCTGTGCCAGGCTTCTGTCACCCTCACAGGCAAAAAATTCCTCCTCATGTGTCCATGGAACTTCCTATGCCTCAGCTTCCAGCACTGCCCTTGTGCTGTCATTGGGCATCACCCAGCAGAGCTGGCTCCAGCCTCTGGCACTCACCTGCACATCTTTATAACCATTGCTGAGGTCACCTCTCAGGCTCCTCTCCTCCAAGCTAAAGAGCCTCAGCTCCCTCAGGCTCTCCTCGTAAGAGATGCTCCATTCCCTTAATTACAGGATTACAATGTGCTGCTTTACTTTATTAATAGTTTCTATCACAGAAACACTTTTGTCACTTCAAACTCCCCAGGTCCAGAGTCAGAACCAGGCAAGTGAAGCTGTACAGACCTACACCAAACACTCACAGCCCCCATGCAAGCAAACAGGAAAACAAGGCAGTAAAGCTGAGCAAAGCACTACAGAACAATGCAGCAGCAATAAATTACACCACTTTAATTAAAAATGGCTCTCAGACAGCTTTACAAGAAGAAAACCCAACATAATTGAACTCTTTGCTAGCTGTTACTGAAACCAGTGCCTTAACCCAAGTTTGCTCCCTAGCTGCTTATTACTTGTTCCCTGTCAGTGATAGGTTTCAGAAGCTGCTGCTGGAACTCAGGATTGAGATGGCAAACCCCCCAAGCACCTCCCTTTGTGTCAGCCTTCCATCCCTCACACAGCACCCTCCTTTCAGCCCCTGCCAGCCATGCACACACAGGCACAATACTATTAGCATCAAAAGGGTTTAACTCCAATCCAGTTGGATCTTCACCTGTGGACAAATGCTCCACCAAAACTGTAACCCCAGTGCCAACAGCTCTGGGGAGAGCATTCAGACTTCAAAGCACTATAACCAAAGACTTACAAAAGAGCAGGAGCAAGAAAAGAACTTTAGACCTCAATAATATTCCCATTTTTGTTACAGATTATCAACATACAATGTTCATAGAGAGGCCAGGTCATCACATCTGGAAAGGCAAGCTCTTTTTTTTTTTTTTTTCCACTAAAGGACTTTTTTACCAGGGCTTATAGTGCTAGGGCAAGAGGCAATGGCTTTGAGCTGGGGAGGGGAGATTTAGACAGGAGAATAAGGAAGAAATTGTGAGAGTGAGGGTGGGGAGACACTGGCACAGGTTGCCCAGGGGGGCTGTGGATGCCCCTGCCTCTAGGGGTTGGGGACCAGGGTGGATGAGGCCTTGAGCGACCTGTGCTGGTGGGAGATGTCCCTGCCCCTGGCAGGGATTGGCACTGGATGATGTTGAAGGTTCCTTGCAAGCCAACCCGTTCTGTGACAACGAACATACCCAGCAGGGTTCACACACTGACTTCTAAGCCTGAAGAGAAGGGGAACGAAGAGGGTACAACCCTCCACAATCTCATCCCCTGCCTTACTGCTGATAAATAGTTTCAGTGCAGGGTCCCACGAGGCTCACGTCCCTGCAGCTGCTCACTTAACCACTGGGAGAGACAGCAGTCCAAGACGCAAACAGATGAAGTTATCGGCACGAAGGGTGGAGCTGGAGGAGGAAAAAGGATTTCCAAAACCTCCTCTCCTCGCCCAACATCCACATGACTGCTGCGGGGGAGAATCCGACAGAAGGGAGAGACCGACAGCGATCGCAGCGGAATTGACTGCCGCGGTTCAAGCCACTCTGCTGCCCGCCTCGGACCACCGGAGAGGCGGCTCAGCTGCGCAGCAGCCGCGGGAGCGGGGCCAGCTCTGTCCGGGGCACCGCAGCGTGCCCTGCCCGCCGGGGCCGGCCGCAGGCTGCGGGCACTGCCCGCGGCAGCAGCCCCGCGAGGGAGATTTGAAGCGGAGCGGCGCGGAGCGGCCCCGCACGCCTGCCCCCGCCTCAGAGCTCCAGCCGGCCGCGGAGGGGCTGCGGCACAGAGCGGATCCCCCCCGCCGCGGCCGCCACTCCGGACACGCTTCCTCGGGGCCGCGGCCGCCCCCTGCCGTCCCCGCTCCGCCCACGGCCCCGGCTCTGACAGCCCTCAGCCTCCCCCCGCCCGCCAGCAGCCGCTCGGGGCCGGGAAGGAGGGGGCAGCTGTGTTGTAGGACGAGCGCCCGGCCCGACCCCGCCCGCGGTGGACGGAACGGAGCAAGGGAAAACGCCAACGGATGTGGGGCAAAGGGGCCCCAGCGGCACAGGGCCAAGCCTNCGGTGCCGCCCGCCCCACCATTGGCCGTGGCAGCTGTCAGTCGTCAGCGGCGTTCGCGCCCCGTTCTCCTGGCCCGTCAGCGCTGGGGAGGCTGCGGCGTGGCGCGGGCGGGCTGCGGGCACTCGGACTGGAGCGACGCCGCGAGCGAGTCGCGGCCCCGGGCGAGCCAGGCGGTACGCTGTAGATGCCGCTTCGCCCCTCCGCGGCCGGCCGGTCCTGCCAGCGATGTGTCCGCGTAGACCCGTAACTCACCGCTGTTACGCGGAGCTTCTCAACTAGCTCCGCTCAGCCCCCGCCGTGGCGGTTGGCTGCGGTTTGGCCTCGGAGCGGGATGCGCACGGACGCGGCGGAGGGAGCTCAGCGGGGCGCGGGCCGGGCAGGAGCTTCTCCCCCGCGGAGGGGCTGAGGGACAGGGCTGCGACAGCCTGGGGAAGCGATGGGCAGGGGAGGGCTTGGCCGTGCTGCGCGGCGGCAGCCTGCGGAACGGCGGCTGCGGACCGGGCTCAGCCTGGCTGCAGGAGAAGCTTTTGATGCTGAGCACGGCTGGGAACTCGAGGGCGTTCCTCGGGGGTTTTCCCTGCCCGAGCGGCACAGCCGTGAGCAGCCTGCTCTGAGCACGCAGCGGACTGGGATGGAGACCTCCTTACGTTTTCTGATGATCTACAGCCTTGGAAGCTGGCCTCTACCTAAATGCAGGCTCCGGGTGGCTGCTGCCAGCCTGGCAGCAGTGGCAGACTGATACCCACTGCCGACAAGAGCAGCTGCAGTGATGGATCCATCCTTGGCATCTTCCCCACCTAAGGGCAAATTAGAGAGGGTCCAGAGGAGGCCACAACGATGGCCAGAGGGCTGGAGGACATCTCCTATGAGGATAGGCTGAAGGAGTTGTATCTGTTCAGCCTGGAGAAGAGAAAGCTCCAGGAAGCCCTTAGAGCAGCCTTCCAGAACCTGGAGGGGAGAGGTGGGGAGAGACTTTTGACGAGGGCTGGGAGTGACAGGAGAGGGAATGGATTTTGCCTCTGCAACTTCAGTTCATCCCTTTGGTGCACTCTAACCTGAGGTGAGCTGCAGACTTCCCACCCCACACTCCTGCACACTGAGCCATGCTTTGGAGCACAGCTGTGCAGCAGAATAAGTAATTCTCCATGTTCATTTCTAGGAGAACTGGAAGCATGAAGGGGGAGAAGATAGGATCATGTGTAAAGCTACTGAGCATTCCTTATGGAATGCTGAAAGACTTGTAAGACATTTTCTTCATNCTCTCCAGGCCACGCTCCCCAGAGACCCACATCCCATGGACTCAACGGTACCTGCCGCCCGCCGGGCCGCCGCAGCTCCCCCGCCGGTACCTGCAGCCCGCCCGCCGCAGCCCCGCGCCCACACCGGGGATTGAAGCTCCCCAGCCGCGGCCGCCAGCCCAGCCCGGGAGAAACCCCCGCGGGCCCCGACCCGCGNTGCGGTTTGGCCTCGGAGCGGGATGCGCACGGACGCGGCGGAGGGAGCTCAGCGGGGCGCGGGCCGGGCAGGAGCTTCCCCCCCGCGGAGGGGCTGAGGGACAGGGCTGCGACAGCCTGGGGAAGCGATGGGCAGGGGAGGGCTTGGCCGTGCTGCGCGGCGGCAGCCTGCGGAACGGCGGCTGCGGACCGGGCTCAGCCTGGCTGCAGGAGAAGCTTTTGATGCTGAGCACGGCTGGGAACTCGAGGGCGTTCCTCGGGGGTTTTCCCTGCCCGAGCGGCACAGCCGTGAGCAGCCTGCTCTGAGCACGCAGCGGACTGGGATGGAGACCTCCTTACGTTTTCTGATGATCTACAGCCTTGGAAGCTGGCCTCTACCTAAATGCAGGCTCCGGGTGGCTGCTGCCAGCCTGGCAGCAGTGGCAGACTGATACCCACTGCCGACAAGAGCAGCTGCAGTGATGGATCCGTCCTTGGCATCTTCCCCACCTAAGGGCAAATTAGAGAGGGTCCAGAGGAGGCCACAACGATGGCCAGAGGGCTGGAGGACATCTCCTATGAGGATAGGCTGAAGGAGTTGTATCTGTTCAGCCTGGAGAAGAGAAAGCTCCAGGAAGCCCTTAGAGCAGCCTTCCAGAACCTGGAGGGGAGAGGTGGGGAGAGACTTTTGACGAGGGCTGGGAGGGACAGGAGAGGGAATGGATTTTGCCTCTGCAACTTCAGTTCATCCCTTTGGTGCACTCTAACCTGAGGTGAGCTGCAGACTTCCCACCCCACACTCCTGCACACTGAGCCATGCTTTGGAGCACAGCTGTGCAGCAGAATAAGTAATTCTCCATGTTCATTTCTAGGAGAACTGGAAGCATGAAGGGGGAGAAGATAGGATCATGTGTAAAGCTACTGAGCATTCCTTATGGAATGCTGAAAGACTTGTAAGACATTTTCTTCATCAAAGATCTCCATGTGATGCCATGAGTCTGTGGAGAGGGTGAGGGAGCTGTTCTCAGATGCTGAAGTCTCATTTAGAGTAGCTTACGATTGAAAATAAAGGGAACATGCCCAAAATATTCTGGGTACTTAATGTGTGAGATTGAGAAATGAAATTCTGTCAGACTGATTCGTATCTGTCACTCTCCTCCGCTCTGCTGAGACCTCAGCTGCAGGGCTGTGTGCAGGCCTGGGGCCCCCAACACGAGAGAGAGATGGACCTGATGGAAAGGGTCCAGAGGAGGCCACAGAGATGATCAGGGAGAACCCTTATGGGGACAGGCTGGGAGAATTTGGGCTGTTCAGTCTGGAGGAGAGAAGGCTCCAGGGAGACCTTAGAGCTGCATTTTGACATCTGAAGGGGACCTGGGGAGGGACTGTTCAGAAAGGCCTGGAGTGGTAGGACAAGGGCAATAGTTTAAAACTGGAGCAGGGAAGATTTAGCTTGGCCATAAAGAGGAAGTTCTGCACAGTGAAGGTAGAGAGACACTGGAACAGGTTGCCCAAAGAGGTGGTTGAGGGCCCAAGCCTGGAGGCATTCAAGATCAGACTCGATGTGGCCCCGGGCAGCCTGCTCCATTTGGAGATGTCCCTGCTGCCTGCAGTGGGGTTGAACAACATTGGAGGGTCCCTTCCAACCTGATGCAATCTTTGAGTCTTTTCTTCACGTGTGGTGCCCTGGAAGCAGGAGCAGCCCTGCAGCTCACAGGAGTGCTGCAAGAGAAATTAATGTCAGCACAGAGAGAGGCAAGGGTTGGCAGTGAATGGAGAGCAAGCAGTGCTAGATGTCAGTGCTGAATTCAGCATTGTGCATTCTGCACCCAGTGAAAGAAATCAGGGACCAGAAGTTAAAGAAGGCTTTAGAATGTGTGAGCACAAGCAGTTTGAATTCCTACTGGCTTCAGTGCTTGTTGGAGTCATATTCAGCTTTTCTGTGGCAGTGGATCATTTAACTCCAGCTAAGGAAGCATTTTCAGTATCTCTTGCTCCACATTTAACACCAGCATAACAAAAGCCTTCAGAGATGGAGTATCACTTTCCAGGGAAACCAGTCACTCTGGTTCTTTCTTTGGTACAGCAGATGCTGCAGTTTGCCCCAAATCCCAATGGGATCTCACCTCTAGATACTTCTCTAAAACTCTGTGTGTGCTCTTCCCTGCTTCATTCCTGGGGTGCCTTAACATTTCTGTGTGTGAAGGAATCCTAACAGAATCTGCTGCAGTTCCCTCAGGAGTTAATCCCTCAGCCTCAGATGCCTTCATAAAACCAGGAACTGCCATTTCTCATAGAGTCATTAGGGTTGGAAAGGCCTTCTAAGATCAACCCAACGCCTCCATGGCCACTGGCCCATGCTGCACAGTGCCACATCTACTCATTTTCTGAACACCAAGACTCATCTTACAGCCACGACAGGAGATGCTTGGTCTCTGCTGCTCTCAGAGGCCACCTGAGCTTGCACCATCCAAACTTTTCACACTGCTAGCACCTCTGCAGCTGCCTACTGGCCTGAGCAGCACAGTACCAACAGCTGCACCTGCCTCACTCTTGTCTTCAATAAGATCCCAAATGTTGCTAAAAAAAAGTGCAGGGAAATTTCCAGAGATTAGAACAATCAGAAGGTTTTAAATTGCATCATAGAACCATGGAATAATTTTTAGTGGGAAAAGCCACCAAGATCATCCAGTCCAGCCAGCAACCCAGCACCACCATGGCCATCAAACCATGTCCCAAGTGCCATGGCTGCACATTTCTTCAACACCTCCAGGAATGGGGACTCCACCACCTTCCTGGGCAGCCTGTGCCGATCCCTGACCACTCTTGCAGCAAATAAATTTTTCTTCATCTCCAACCTACCTCTCCCCTGGCACAATTTCAGGCCATTTCCTCTCCTCCTATCACCTGCTACCAGGGAGAAAAGCCCAAGCCCCGCCTGGCTCCAAGTGGCTTTCAGGGAGCTGTGCAGAGCAATGAGGTCTGCTCTCAGCCTCCTCCAGACTAACCAAGCCCAGGTCCCTCAGCTGCTCCTCCCCACCCCTGTTCTCTAGATCAGACTTGCTGCTTCTCCCTGCTTTCCTCAGCCAGCCCCGGGCTGCCCTGCTGAGAACCACAGCCAGCACAGCCTCCCAGGCATGTTTATTTGTGCTGCTCTTTCTTCCCAGGCTCTTCTTGGGCCATTTGCTTTCAGAAAAGTCTGCCTTCTGACAAACTTTTCTCTTCTGATGTGCAGCTTTGGAAGAGTAATCAGCGGCTTCATTGGTTGAAAGAGTGTCTCTGGCCATGGCAGGAGGGTTGGAACTGGATGATCTTTAAGGTCCTTTCCAACTCAAGCCATCCCTCAGGGGTCAGTGCTGGCACCAGTGCTGTGTAACATCTTCATCAGTGCCATGGACAGAGGAATCAGTGCAGCCTCAGCAAGTGTGCAGCTGGCACCAAGCTGTGTGGCACAGTCACTTGCTAGAGGGCAG
>WBNM01028557.1:2288-16710 GCA_013399055.1 Ramphastos sulfuratus | reverse complement strand
GTCCTGCTGGTCACAATTCTTTTAGTGCAAGGCACAGCTGGCTCTCTGGGACGGCAGCGCACTTTGCGGGCTCACAGTGAGTTTTTCATTGCTGACACCACAACTCTTTCTCAAGGCTACTCCTGAGCTATCCCTTGCTCAGCCACTGTAACAATTGTACAACTGAACAACTGTACAACCAATTGTTATATGCACTGGGTTAAGGTAAGTCTTTGAGTTATCATTGTTTTAGGATGTTCTGACCAGGATTTCTTATCCCTCTTAATTGGTTGAGTTTTTGATACTCTAATTGAAAAGGGCAGAACTAGATTTACAATGGGTGTGATCTTACAATTCTCTGAAAATCAAGTCATTCTTGAGGTAATTGTAACTGAGAGTACAAATAAGGACACCCTAACATGCTATTTTTAAAAAGATTTTCTTTTTGTTTAAACAATTTTATTTGTGCTTCCTCTGCTTAGAATTCTAAACTTTTGCCTTGTGTTTTCCAACCTTCTGACTCATACCTTGGCCTTTCTGTGCTCCACTGGGAACTCTTACTATTTTAGAAAGTGGTTTTGATATGTTTAGGTGTTTCATTTTTCCCTCTCCTGTGTGATCCCTGTGCTGAAAAATATTAATTCAGTTTTGCTAAAAATAAACAGGAATTGGAAATTCATTTCATCTTAATGACAAATAATTAGCTTTAAAATGCAAGCAATAAGAACCAAATGTGCTATTGTTGCCTTAAACATACTTGCTTTGAGGGAATATTATCCCCAGAAGCAGAAATTCAACAGAAAGCAGAACCTTTCAGAATATAATAAGAGCTCATTATAGAAACTCATTCTCTCATGTTGCTTCTCATGTACTCTCTCATGTTTCTTCTAGTTAAGGTTTTAGACTAGCAAGTCTGAGGAAGCATTTTGAAATCAACAGGGTAGAAATTATTTAGCTATGAAATATTAGCAAATTGCTATTTTCCATTTATGATAATACTGTTCATTATTACTTTGATTATTCATTAATTGATGTTCACTTCACTTAAAATTCCTCTTCATCCTGGCTTTATGTTATGGAATCAATCCCTGATTGCTTCTAATCCCTGATGAGCTTCTATAACTGTCTGCATGCCGCCTACATCCTTTGCCTGTTTGATGTTCTCAAGGTTGGTAGAAGTGGCCTATAAAAAGAAAACCAGGCTTTAGCATAGGTGGGAAGCTCCAGCTTTAAACATTCCAGTGTGGGTANTTGCTGTCTGGGCTGCGCTAACACTGCAGGCTCATGTTGAGCTTTTCATCGACCCAGACCCCCAGGGCCTTTTCCTCAGGGTTGCTTTCAGCCATTCACCACCCAGCCTGGAGTTGTGCTTGGGATTGTGCCTACCCAGGTGCAGGACCTTACACTTGGCCTTGTTGAATTTCATGAGATTGGCCTGGGCACACCTCTCCAGCCTGTCCAGGTCCCTCTGGATGACATCCCTGTCGTCTAGCAAGTCAGCAGTGCCACACAGCTTGGTGAAGCCAAGCTAAGGCTTATGGAAGCCTTAGTATCCATACTCAAGGCTGTGTACTCTGGAGGCAGAGCATGCAATGTGTGTTTTTAACTAAATCATCTTTTCAAGTATCTTGTGTTACAAACTGAGTGTATGTTCTATGAATGTTGTCATTTATTCAAATACAGCAGGACTATGCACTTCAGTGGTGTAATACCTTGATTTTTAGGCACACACCATTTTCTAAGCTGCCTTGAGGCAAAGCAGAATAGCTGGGTTGAGGCAGAATTGTGATTTTAAGACCAGAATTAAGAGATTAGGGAAAACGTGGAATGTTTGTTTTTCTATGTGTAATCTTTTATTCATTCTCAAAGCTATTCTAGTGTTAATGAGCCCATTTGTGGTTAGTATTTTTAATAATTTGTTCTGGAACTCTTCCATTTCTAATGTTGTTAATACTGAAACAAGCCCTTTAATTGACAGGACTTATATTGTGATTTGGTATTCTTTGGGTACGTGGTCATAAAATTGTGAGAAAGTTGTAGTTTTGTTTTATTGGTGGGGCAAGGCAAAAAGGAAAAAGGGTCAACTAAAACCCTTTTTTTGTAGGCAAAAGTTTCCAGTAGAAGGGTGACACCAAACATGAAATTCTGTATATTTTTTTTCAGTAGTGGCAGTCAATAATTTGGGTCACAATGCTTAGATATTAATATTCTTTTAATACTAGTTTAAGTGGGATTAACTTCACAGGTGCCCCAAATGCTACTTTCATTTAAACATAGACCACCCTGATAAACAAATGTAAGTTGCAGAGGAGAAAAACTACTTGACTGAATGGGCTTGCATTCAGCTGAACAGCACTAGAACTCAGTCTTCTGTGCTGGAATTGTCCAGTGAACGCAAATTTATTCCAGATGGAAGTGTGCCTGACTCTCTTTAGAGATATCCACCAGTAACTATGGTTAATGAAGATGTTTTAGTTACCTTTGTTTTGGTCTGCCTTGTTTGGGGGACAGTGAAAGGACTGGTATTGTTTGTGTAGACATTAATCTTGATTGAGACTAAAAGCAGATGTGGTGGCTTCTAGGATATCAGTTTGCCAAAAATATCAAAAGATTCCATTTAGAGAAGCAGTAGAGAAGATCAAAAAGAGCTGTGAGGGAAGAGTCTCCAGACTTACATCTGCTTTTCTTGATGTTCTGCTACAAGAATCAAAATAGAAACACTAATTACCATCTCAAGAGGATACTTAGGGACATATATTCATAACCCCATCTTAGGTACATATATTCATAACCCCATCTTAGGTACATATATTCATATACCCATCTTAGGTACATACATTCATATACCCAGCTCAGTACTGCATACACAGGCATATTTGTGTGTATTTGTAAAGAAAGATGTATATTGTGTTCTTGGAAGAAAGCCTTAGTCACCTGGATGCTTTGAATATACTTCTGGAACAGTTTTTTGTTTAACATAACTGACTCTAGTAAGCTGATTTATGTCATTTTGAGATTATGTTGCTTTTGCCTCTGTTTTAGCCCTCCACCTTCTTTTGTCAATGGATTATTAAAAATGTTGCACTTTTACAACTGCTGTCTGGACTTATGGAGATTGTGTGCATACTCCAGAGACTGAAGATGTGCTGGAGATGCCATATGAAGAGACAGCAATATGAGCAGCCCAGTCTCTCTTATTTAAGAAAGGAAAATTTGACTTATTGCAAAGATTATTTAAGCTTCTTTGCGGATCCTAACTCAGCTCCTTAACTTGGCCTGGAACCAAAGAGGTTATCAGTGCAGTATGTTTAGGAAGTGCTGATTGTAGTTAATGGTTTAACTCATGCAGAGTTCAGCAGAGCCTCATAATTACCTCGAAGCCTCTGAATCAAACTTTGATACATGTTCTCATGTTTGAATTGAGCTTGCTTTTCTTTTGCAGAGGTGAGGTCTCTGTGACCTACAGGCAAAGGTTTGCTCTAGTTAATCATTTTACTAAAGCTGGAAACTCAATCAAACTTCACTCGGGTTCCTTTTGGTGCACTGAAATTTGGAAAAGACTTTCTATTAGCCTATTTCAGCTCTTCAGAGGTCAGATAACCTGATCTTTGAAATTTTAGTGTCTGTATCCAATTCAAGGTAATGTCTCTGGAAGAGCCACAAATTTCTATTTCTAAACAGCTGAGTGGTAGTATCTAGCAGTAGATTTTTGCTGTCCAAAGTCAGATTTAAAGTGATGACCAGACTTTCAAAATTGTATCACGTGCTAACAGTCCTTAGGTGGTGAGCTATGTGCTTGTGTCAACAGCTGCAGTGATTTTTAGTTTTCTTTCAGCAAGCTCTAACAGGCCAGACATTAGTGAAACTAAAAAAGACAGAATACCTGGAAGCTGCCTGCTGTTACTCCTGTTAAAACCAGACCTCTGTTAGCTAGAATTTCTCTCACATAGTACTGTGTTGAGGGCTGATTATTAGGAAGCTGGTGTCTTCTGACTTTTGTCAGAAGTGGTTAATAAATCTCTGCAGTCACCAGACTGTTTCAGAATTAACAGCTGTGGTTTACTGTAACACTATTTCCTTACAAATGTACCTTTTCATTCCTAGCACAGTCCTGGAAATCGGTGTTGATGACTGAATATATGCTTGGGAAGATCCCTAATAAATGAAAAATAAGCTCTAGAAACTCATTTAGGCCAAATATAGTAAGGTATTACAGAGTATCTGTGCTCATATATATATATACAAACACACATATATACATATATAAGGCTGGGGAGGGACTGTTTACAAGGTCTTGTAATTACAGGACGAGGGGCAATGGGTTTAAACTGGCAGAGGGGAGATTTAAACTGGATGTTAGGAGGAAGTTGTTTGCAGGGAGGGTGGTGAGACACTGGCACAGGTTGCCCAGGGAGGTTGTGGCTGCTCCCTCCCTGGAGGTGTTCAAGGCCAGATTGGATGAGGCCTGAGTGANTATGTATGTATACATTCCTATTAAATTATTGACAGAAATCTGTTTTTATCTCTTAAATACTTTTTTTTTTGAGTGGGGAAATTTTTGTTTTCCAATTAGGTAGTGCTTTTTGCACTGAGATATTACATTGCTTGTGGAGATACTAAGACATTACAGTCAGTCCTGAAAACATTAACAAATATTTCTTTTGTAAAAAACCTACCCAAATAAATGTATTCAATGTGTTGTATTATTGACATTATTTAATGCAGCCTGTCAACTTTAGTAAAGGTAAATCAGTTAGGCATATTTTTATCATTTAGAATTTTCTGTTTATAGTTTCACTTGAGGTAGCAGCTTGGATCAAATTGTTATAATGTAAAAGTTTTACTATCTTACTCTGTGAGGAATCACTGAGAAAGGATTTTATGATGAAATAATATTTACATTGACCAAATGTATATGTACTAGAAAAGCTTAGACATGTTTTTTCTTCAGACATATACACTTCCTATCTCCCTAGTAAAATCCCATTTTTATATCTTCATTATTATAATGAAAGTCTCACAATATTTTATTAAATCTTTTTTTAGTTATTCAGAAGCAATACTGAAACTCCCATACTTAAAACATTTTTTTTCACACTAGAGAAAGCACACTGAAGAATTGTTGTCTCCTGTTTCTGTTTTCAGTTGATATTTGTGACTGCTCACTGGGGAAAAGGTGATACAGGAGATCTTGATCAAGCATTATACATGACTTTTCAAGAATGAAATCTCTCCCTGGTTTAATAATGCTGGGTTTTATTTCTGACTACTAAAACAATCAGGAGTGCAATCTAAGTAAGGCGAAATGGCTAGGAGTGCAAGCAAGAGATATGGATGTATGGATATATTGATGGATGTATGGATTTATTGATATGAGAAGTTACTTTCATAGAATCATAGAATGGTAAGGTTGGAAGGAGACCTCAAGTTTCATCTAGTTCCAACCCCCTGCCATAGGCAGGGACACCTCCCACTAGTACACTAGTACTAGGCCTTGAACACCTCCAGGGAGGGAGCAGCCACAACCTCCCTGGGCAACCTGTGCCAGTGTCTCACCACCCTCACTGTAAAGAACTTCTTCCTAACATCCAGTCTAAATCTTCCCTCTGCCAGTTTAAACCCATTGCCCCTTGTCCTGTCATTGCAAGATCTTATAAATAGTCCCTCCCCAGCCTTCCTTTAGGACCCCTTCAGATACTGGAAGGCTACTATGAGGTCTCCTGGAAGCCTTCTCTTCTCCAGGTTGAAGAGCCCCAACTCTCTCTCTCTCCCAGTAAATTTAGGAAAACTTGCTCTAGCTTTACAAAACTCTGAAATCTTCTTCTGGAATATGTCTTCTGCTCTCACACCCTGTTCTCTCCACCCTCCTGTCACTTGTAGGGGAAGGGCTTCTAGCTGGAAGAAGTACCACTGGGACTGGAATGGGCTGTCAGATTTATGATGCATTAGAAATAAAGGAAGGTGGTGTTTTTAGACAGGGCAGGCAGAGCAGTGCTACTGGTTTGTAGATCGAAGTCGAGTGAGTGAAGGTAGGTATTAAAGCAATATGATGCTGACATGGGAGATATGAGAATACACTGGCTGAAAAAAAACCCAGAGTCTAGAGGTTAAGAGTTAGTTTCTTACTAGGAGGATGTAATTCTGAAACACCCTTCTGATCTGAGCAAGGTGAGTTAACAGCTTACCTGTTTTTCAGGTAGATGTAGCCTGGTTAATGAATGTAGTTACCTGCTGTAGCAAAGGACTGCCCACTGTGGGAAAAAAGATTTTTTTTCCAGGCCTTTTCTCTTATGAGAATACAGTTCTGGCCAACAGTTCTCCCATTCTGCATTTCATAGTCTTTGAATTTTCAAACTGTTCTTTTGGGTAACATGGTTATTTGGCTCTATGTGTTTGTCTGTGAAAGACAACCCAAACTTATGCTGAAGGGAAACATGTTTCTCTTACTCTTAGGTCCCCAAAACTGATCTATACTATCTATTCCTGACAATGAACTGTTTCCTTGGTGGTATCAATAAATTAAGGGCTCAGATTGTCTGTAGGAACCTTGTGTGAAGAGCTTCTGAAGAATAAGTTTACTCCTGGTTTGCAGTATCAACCATTTCTCTTTGCCAGAAAAAAACCTCCAAAACGATGAATCAGAGGGAGGTACTACTGCACATACCAAGAGAGGTACTACTCATGGTGTCATTGGGAAGAAGTGATGGCTGGGGAAGTATTTCTGTAGGGCTTTGACAGTCAGGATAATCCATTTTTGCTGTCTGTCACTCAGATTTCATTGCATGTGCTTTGGGACATAGTGTAATGGCTGTGGGGTGCTGGATTGGCATTTGGACTCAATGATCTTAGAGGTCTTTTCCAATGAAAAGAATTCTACCAGATCTCCTGCAGATGTTTAATTATTGCTATGTTTGCATGTTCAACCAAGGCTGTAGCTTACCAGAAGGGCATAGTGATTTGAATATTGCTGTGTAGAGAAATGAGTCTCCTTTACTCCAGTTTGTTAAGACCCTTCCTGGAATACTGTGTCCAGCTCTGAAGACCTTCAGCAGAGGAAGGACTGGAGCAAGTTCAAAGGAGGATCACAAAAATGATCATACAAATGGAACACCTTTCCTGTGAAGAAAGGCTGAAGAAGGTGGGAGTTCAGCATGGAGAAGGCTCCAGGGAGACCTTTTACAGCCTTTCAGTACTTACAGGGAGGCTATTAGAAAAATGGGGATATCCTTTTGGCAAGGATATCCTGTTGACAGGACAAGGGGTAATGGGTTTAAACTAAAAAAGGGTAGATTTAGACTAGATGCAAGGAAGAAATCTTTTACCATGAGGGTGGTGAAACACTGGAACACATTGCCCAGAGAGGTGGGAGATACTCCATCCCTGGACACATTCAAAGTCAAGTTGGACAGGACTCTGAGCAGCCCAATATAGTTAAAGAAATCTCTGTTCATTGCAGGGCAGCTTGACTGGATGACATTTTAAAAAGTCCTTTCCAACTAAACTATTCTATGATTCTGTGAGTTTTGAGAGACAATGAGAACAAAAGGATTAAGTTTTGCTTTACTGTTATTTTGAAGCTGTTTTTTCTCCTAGTGTTTTTGGAAACCCATAAAATAATTTAAAAGGTTTTCTATATATCGCTGAGCATTTCATTTGATGTATTATGCAGGGAATGTTTAGAGTCACTGATTTGTCCTATATTTGATATGGATCAAATTAATTCAGGTCACAGAACAAGAAATAGAACTCACGAGAAAAGTCAGTGTCAAATATTATCTTGACATCTTGTAAGCCTGTGGCTGCTTTATGGCAAGAATGGGGAGAAAGAGCAGCAAAATGCTACTAGAATGTTTAGACAATGAATGGGGAGAAAGAGCAGCAAAATGCTACTAGAATGTTTAGACAATGAATGGGGGGAAAGAGCATCAGAATGCTACTAGAATGTTTAGACAATGAATGGGGGGAAAGAGCAGCAAAATGCTACTAGAATGTTTAGACAATGAATGGGGGGAAAGAGCATCAGAATGCTACTAGAATGTTTAGACAATGAATGGGGGGAAAGAGCAGCAAAATGCTACTAGAATGTTTAGACAATGAATGGGGAGAAAGAGCATCAAAATGCTGCTAGAATGTTTAGACAATGATGGTTGTTCAAAACAATTATTAATATCCCTTTATCATTGCTTTTTACCATTGTTTTTTCATCTTCAGTGGAAATTCTGAGCACTATTTTCCTACATGAAAAGGAATGGGCTTGTGAAAATTTCAGCAAAACCAACAAAAGCATTTTCCAGTAACAGAATAATGTGGAATTTGTTCTCTTTTAATTCTTCTTTCATCTGATCAATTGCATAAGACCTAAAGGAAAAAAAAAGAGCCTGAAAGATAGTAGTGCCTTCACTAGAGAATTGTGAAACCTAGTTTTGGTTTGAGTAAGTTACAGTTGTTTGATATCTTGTATAGATGTGAGTCACTGGTGATTTCTATTGCACCCACAGATGATGAGATGGTAGGGCCACGGGATGTTACTTGCATGTAGCTGAGGTACCTCTGATTCATACCCACAAGTAAGGCTTCATGTTGGTCTCACATTACCTGCTAAAGGTTGGACTATGGAAATAACATTCCTGATTGCAGTTGATATTTAATCATGCCCCAGTAAGCAAAAGGTGACACTGATTCTGTCTCACGTGTGGGCTAAATGGACAAAGGTGGGTGCTGACCAGTGCCTTTACTGTGGTCTCATTTAGCACAGGAGTTGGCAAATGAAATGAAGGAAATGATGAAATTCGGTGGCATGTAATTTTTTTTTTTTCTGGAGCTGTGCAAGATGTATTTCATAGGGTTGGATGTGACTTTTTCATAAATGTGAAATCCCTGCTTACTTTTGCACTCACATAGATCTCAGTACCCACAACTGTAAATTTTAAGCTGCAAGTAGAGGTTCATGTACATAAAATAGTGCCAGTGCTTGCTGGAAAAAAAAAACAAACTTACCCACATAAATAGCTTTCATGGAGTCAGTATGGCCCCTGCTGAGGAAGCAAGCAAGGAAAGTGTCTGGTGTTGACTGTAAACTATTTTAATGTTCTGTCTACTTTGCTCTAGGTAATAACACAATGAGATCAAATAATACAAGCCAGTAGTGTGAGCAGAATAATGATGAGAACTTATGGTTAAATGTAACTGTGCATTTCAGGCTTTGCTTTTTGTAATCTGTTCATCAAGTCAGACACTAAAATACAGTAATTAAACACATTTCCCACAGAACTCAGTAATCTGTTAGTGGCCCTTAAAATATTGATACCATTATGCAGCTTGCTGTCAGTCCAGTGCAGATCAGCATTTGGCTGTCAAGTTGAGCTGTGATTACTCAAACTGATGGACTCAAAAGGACTGGAAGTGGGAAGCAGAATATGCTCCAGTGAGTTGCTACTGGGACAGCTGTGTCACTTCACTGGGCCTGTAGCAATTAAGTCAAATCATGCTGAGAAACAGTGTGCCCTTTAACTTTGTGGTAACTACTCAGGCTTTAGGTATCTGTGGCTTTGTCTGTCAAACATTGTACTTTTGTGGTGTTTTGAAGAACAACTTGACCTTAAGCAAGGGAGGTAAAACATTACCTTGTCTAGCAGAGGAAGAGTGTTTAGGTGAAAGGAATGTTGTTACTGAACATTCTCTGGTTTTGATAGTTTTTGTCTAAATTGATGTAAAACATGAACTGAAGGCACAGATAACAATATCCACTGTTTAATCCAGAAAATATCTAGCAACAGCAAATATTTTTTTAAAAAAATATTATTTATTTTATTTCACAGAATCACAGAAACTTTCTGGTTGGAAAAGATCCCCAGGATCATCAAGTCCAACCATTATCCCTACCCTACAAAGTTTACACTTAAACCATCTCCTCAAGTACCACATCCAAATGATTTTTAAATACATTCAGGGTTGGTGACTCCACCACCTTCCTGAGCAGCTCATTTCAGTGCCTGAAATGCACTTCATTTGTACCTGTTTGCAGAACAGGATCTTTGTCTATACAGTGTGTGGGCATATCATGCCCTGTATCATTATGAGGTTTCAGGCACTTTTATAAATGTTGCATGTGTTACATGTTTAAAGCTACTTTTAACATTTCATTTAGAAGCATCCTTGGGTGCAGCTAAGCTCTTATGCAGTCCTGGGAAAGGGGAGATTGTCTCTAAAGAGCATCTGACTTAGATGAGTAAAATAATCTGAGGTATATGATGTGATGCTACCTGTCAAAACTTCACCATGTCCAAATGATAGCAACTTTGTCTACAACCTCTCTAGAGCATTCTCCACCCTATTTTGTTACTTGTTTCTTCTCTTGCTTTTATTTTGGTGCATGAAAATCTGTCATATTTTTGGGCAGTTAATGCTTTATTTTGCCTTCAGCTTGTTGTCATATAATCTATTTCATACCAGTTTTGTTAATATTGCTGTACTTATGATATGTACTGCCTCCCTGGTGCAATGACTGTATTTACTTTCCAAGTCATATTGTGCATGCAGTCCCACTGAATTGCAAGTATATCCATCAATCAACATTCACAACTCTGTACAATTGCTGTCTTGTAACTGGACGTTTCATTCTTCCTTTTGAAACTTTAGGAAATGTAGCTGGAAGCCTGTAATTTGGACTGCAGGAATTTTGAAGTGCTGGGGCTGTGAAAACTAATCTGTGAAGCTACAGCACGGGTTGGTTTATTTTGGCATCTGTGGCAGCATGACAGGGTAGCAAACAGTTAAGGAGGTGGACTTTGAGTGGGCACATGTAATGTAGGTACATTGATTATTTTTGGAAGTAATACTCAAAGTTCAGGAATGCGTAACACCAAGAGCAATTTCAGGCATTAAAAGGCAGGATTGCATAATACTAAAGTAGTAATGATTTAACCAGATAGGAGCTGGATGACCTGGCATGGGTTTGTGGTGAGTTGTGAAAGAGAAGGAAGTTACTCTTTGTGTGCTAACAGGCCACTGAAAGGAGTGCCTCCATGGTCTCTCTGTGCTCCTTTCTGTCAACCATCCTCTGGGCGATAGGCATGTAATTAAGTCTACTTTAATTAAGCCTAATAATTACTGAAAGATTTAGTAAAGTTGTAACCACCTTATTCTGCTTTCAGTTCATGAAACAATGTCTTTGAAGTTCTTAAAAAATGGGGTGGAGTCACCTTTTAGCAAAATGTGCCTTTGTTGGAAGCAGGTATTTTGGCTACCAAAGATTAATCCACGTAGTTCTTTTTTGCCTTGTGTTATGCAGACTGACTATGCACAGTCAAGTGTTGTCATGTGGTCTTAAAGTCCGATTTTAAAAAGCTCTAAATTGAATTATCAGCATCTATTTTTCATTCAAGAGCTAGAAATGTTCAGTTAAACTGCATGGTCCTCGGGCACTTTGTAGTGGAGGGGTAATTAATTAATGTGAGATGATATTTGAAAAAAATTAATATTGTTTATTAATATCCAATATTGAGAACTCTCGCCACCCAGATCACTAATTTTAATAACAATCAGTTCTTTGTGTTGGTCNCCTGTTCATCTCCTTTTATCCATACAGCCCGAGACTAATGGACCTTTGGACACAGAATAGCCAATCAGGATGGCAGTTAGTCAAGCTTGACCATATCAGGTGAAACCATAGTCTTGTTTTACCCTTTTTAGGGCAGAACCCAGGCCTTGCACAAGGCAGGCACAAGCTGAACCTATTTAAACCTACCACAACACACTTTTGAGGCTGTATGTGGATTTCACTCATCAAGTTTCACAAATATCCAAGGCAGGCATGCAGAGATGGAGGATACTTTATTAAGAAGTGAGCTGTAGCACAGAGGAACTGAGAGCTGGGCTAGGGCTTTCTTCTGTAGCACAAACCGGCCTGTGTTGGTTCCCAAATAGTTCCCCATGTAAAATTACTCTGCAAGTATACTAGCATATTAACATTACAATTCATGGACTGATACTGTTGCTGAATAACTTCTCATCATTAATTCTGACACATTGAATATTTTTTATATTCCTATTTAAAAATCTACTTCTGAAATGAGATTTTATCAAATAGTTGGTTTATTATTAGGTCAAAGTTAATTTTAGCTTTTCCCTGAGCACTGAAACCATGTCCTGATGGATATTGGATTTTAATTTCTTTTGGTTGACAACATTATATTTTCTTTTTGGTGCTACTTTGCATAAGCAGCATAATTTGCTGCTGCTGACAGCCTATATGCTAAATACCACAGTTAAACAGGGGAAACCACAATGTTCTCTATATACTGACAAATCTTTTTGGTTAACGTGAATTCAATAAAGTTAAAAGAGTAAATGTTATTAAACCAGGGGAAGAGCACAATGAAAGTTATCAATGTTCTCTTCTTTGCCAGTGCCTGTGCCACTTTTCTCTATCTTTTAAAATACAGTTTTAATGAAAAAGGGCATCAAGAAAGATACTTATTTCAGCACAGTCTCAAACGATGAGAGAGGCTATTACTTTTGGGGGACAATAGCGAGAGAGCATTAAATACTCTTCTCTGTTTTCAACTCAACAGTAGCATTAGGGATGAAATAAAATTTTAAGAATTAACATTTTTTCCCTTCTGAGCCAAATGTCCTCCCACATTTTCAAAGTAATATACCCAGAGGAGCAATTTTTAGAATGACTGGCTGGTTTTTTTACTTCCATTTCACAGGAACACAATATTGCCTTTTGTGATGAACTACATAATGAATCAAATTAAAAAAAAACATAAAAATAGGGGAGGCCTTTACTTCACAGAATCATAGAATCACAGCATGCTAAAGGTTGGAAGGACCTCCAGAGATCAAGTCCAATCTCCCTGCAATGCAGGACCACTAAGGGCAGGTCACACAGGAACTCGTCCCAAGATGAGGTGTCCCTGCCTATGGCAGGGGGTTGGAACTAGATGAGCTTTGAGGTCCCTTCCAACCTTACCATTCTATGATTCTATGATTCTATGATTATAAGGATGTTTTTAAAAATTAAGTAGCAGAGTGACAAGAAATATTTCAATGCATTAAAACTTGAACTAGTACTGTCTCTGGGCTTCAAGCATGATATAGGCCTTGACAATTCTTGAGAGATTTACTTCATCTGTTAGCAGGGAGGCAACACTACCACTGCTGGTGCTATTAATAATAATTATTATCATTGTGGCAATAGTAGTTTCCATCATAAGTAGTGCCTAGGTGTAAAAAGGTACTGTGGCTGAAGACACTAGCTTGCAGTAAGAACAAAAAGATTTTTCTCTTCCATGAAACAAGCAGCAAAGGCAGGACCTTTTAAAGTATTTTAATTTGAATTAAAAATTCCAAAGCAGCAATCATTCTATTCTATTTTGCTTTCCTTTTTTACTACTGAGTGAAGATATCTTGCTGTGAATATTCTCTATGGAAACATGTTTTTAAGAGCTGTGGAGACCTCTAAGTCAAGCAGAGAATTACCAGACACCAGGAATTTTAGGGAAATTGACCTTTTTTTTTTGGTACGATGTACTGCACTGGGGGTGTTTGAATGGTGCACTTTGCAATGTAGCCCATGGGAGAAAATGAGATTAAATGTTGTAAAAATTGAATCTAGTAATTTTTTTTTTATTCTAGGGATTACTTACCTTGACCATGCTGGCTCAGCACTTTTCCCAGAGAGTCTACTTAAAGCTTTTACTGATGACCTCAGAAACAATGTTTATGGTAAGTGCCAAGCAGTGCTTCCATTAGTCTTCCCAAGTCTCCATCTAAATAGCTCAAACCCATACATCTTGACTTGTCAGATGAGTATCTCTGTGGGATTTTTACACTGCTATACACTGTCTGCTATAGAGAGAAAGTGTCCCTTTCTGCCACTTTTACCTTTGTTCTTTGGTGGCCAAGGACATATATGTGTTAGTGAAGAATTAAAATCAAAGGGAGCACGATTCCTGCTCAGAGATTAGGAGACTGTGCTGAAGACAAAGAAAAACCCAAAAACCAGTGTGGCTCTGAGCACTGTTTCTTTGCTCTCTCTCTCTCTGTTTTTTTTGTTTGTTTGTTTGTTTTTGTTTTGGTATTTTTTTTTCCCCTGCACAAAATATAAAACCAGTTTCTTACACAAAGAGTACAATCCAGAATCATCTGCTTTCTCAGTGACACTGAGACATCGCTGCAGCTAAGTCTGAGCATTTTAGTTATAAGACAGCTTAGCTCAAAGTGAAGTAGGAAATAGGTGCTATACCTCTCCCAGACTGTAAAACTTCAACAGAATCACAGAATGTCAAGGGCTGGAAGGGACCTCAAAAGCTCATCCAGTCCAACCCCCCTGCCAGAGCAGGATCACCTATGCCAGATCACACAAGATTTCATTCAGGCAGGTTTTGAATATCTCCAGAGAGGGAGACTCCACAACCCTCCTGGGCAGCCTGTTCCA